>JAKSZP010001682.1:0-93136 GCA_022478985.1 Massospora cicadina | reverse complement strand
GCCACTTATGGGGAGGGGAGGGAACGTGTGAAGGGGCTGTAGCCACTATTGAGCACGTGTGGAGGAAGGGTCTGATTTGATGAACCAGACTGGGAACCAGGAGGAGACCAGCTGTCGGCGACGCGGTGGGAGATATCCAAACATCCATGCTTGAAAGTGGTCCACCAAATGAGACCGGAATCTGTGGACAGCTTCTGGGAGGGTGGGGATGGAGCCTACGATGCATCCAAGACAATCGTGGGATAGTCCACATGGCGATTGCAACCACCAGAGCATGGAGGAGGGTGAAGGGGGAGGCCACGTGGATGAAGCAAACATATCTCTTGACAGACTGAAGGGATGCGTTTGAACTTGGCCCAGCGAACGTTGAACTTCGCGCCATATCACTTTAGAGGTGGGGCACTTCTCCAGGCGGTGGAACAGCGTTCCATACTGGCCACACACGACATAGGATGAGTGTAAAGCGTTAGAGCGCTCAGCTGTAATGATACACCCGCCTCAGGCAGCGCCACACATGGGAGCGGACTTGAGGCCGCAACAGAGGATAGTGTGCGTATTTCCAGATAGCTTTGGGTCTCAGAATGGCGGATGTCCATCGTCCAGGTAGTCCACCCCGATAGGACATGGGGTCAAATGGGGATCACGCCATCATGGATGGACAGCCCCTGTACCTCTTGTGTGAACCAGAGAGAAAGGCGGCCTCTTTGGGTTGTATGTCCACTAATGCTGGGGCTCCTCCACTCTGCGCTTCGCGTGGAGAGTAGGATTCGTTTGTAGTGGGTTTTAGTCCGTGAGGACCTGTGGCCGATGTGTGTGATGCGAGGGATTTCATCAGGGAGTGGGGTTTGATGGATTGTTGAGGCCCAAGGCTTGGGAGAAGTTGGAGCGGGCTGCGCGGGACAGTGTTGGGATGGGAGTGTGAGTGGGGTGACGGCCGCGATCCAGGTGCCCAGGATCTTGGGCTGCATGGGGCTTTGAAGTCAAGCAGGCCCAGTGCCAATTCCTTGATGATGAGGGCCGAACATGACCTCTAGCCATACCAGTGGAGGGTGGCCTGACAAAACCATCCTTGCAGCAAAGCATACAGGATTTGAAGAGCTAGGGGAGAAGGGGATGGCGTGGGCTCTGAACCAGACTTTGGATAGGAGCATAGAGTTGGCAAGAACAACCCTGCCAGTGAGGGTAATAGGGTGGGCTCTGAGAGAGGCGATTCGCTTCATCACGTTGTCCAGTATAAGGCACTCCATTACTGCTGATGCATATCCGCCTACCTCCATCCACACGCCCAGATGGCGCACCAGTCCTATGGTAGGACGTGGCACGAGAAGGGAAGCAAATCGAAAAGTGGAGCGGTGTGTGTTGAGTTGAGGGTGTGGACGTGGGCGAGCAGATGGGCTGGGTTGGGAACTACTTGCGTGGGCCAGCAGTTCGAAACCGACCAAGAGGATGATTTCAGTTTTGAAGGCGTTCAATGCGCGTTGCTTACCCGGGAATATTCCTGGATGAGGCTTCAAGCGCGCGTGCATCTTTGTTATTAGACACCCCCACCTCACGCAATCATCTGCAAATGCCATCATCTTGACTGGGGTTTGGCCTAGCACGTGGACCTACAGTGAGGTGGGCATTCACATTTCGCAGTAGTGGGTCAAGGCTGAAGTTGTATATGTGTGGGCCAGGGGGTCCCCTTGTCGCAGGCCCCTTTGAGGGTGGACTACTTCCGTTAGGAAGCCTGGGCCATGCACTGCCATTGTCGCAGATTCTGTGAGCAGCATCACCCAGTTTATAGTGGGGGGATAGGCGGAATTGATGGAGGCAGGCCTAAGGTGACAGCTTTACTCTATTATGGGCCTTTGGTCAAGAATACAAGAACACTGTGAGGCTGTGTGACTGACACACATTAGCCACAGAGTGCACGTTATCCCAAATTGACCTTCTGGGGATGAAACTGAATTGTTCTGGGAGATGGTGGCAGATGCTACAGTCCCTAAACGGTTAGCCATGATTTTTGTTAAAATTTTGGTGTCTGTGTTTGTTAAAGAAATGGGGCGCCAGTTGGCTAATTCAAGCTTGTCCCCTTTCTTGAAGAGTGTGAAAGTAAAGGCCTCATGTCCTCTGGTAGAGCCGCATTTCCAACAGGCTTTGGTTGAGTGAGGCTAGCAGCAATGGGGATATATATTTGAAATATTTTTTAGAACTCATATGGAATGCCATCTGGGCCTGCATTTTCAGTTTGGCGCACCGCAAATGGCTGTCCATAATTCGTTCGGAGTAATAGATTCATTATTTCGGGTATTGAAAATGGTGCGGATATGAGCTTGGTCAAGAAATTCTGCCATTTCAGCCGGCTGAATTGGTTCAGCTTAGTATAACTCGGAGTAATATCTTTGCATTTTGTTTGTTACTTCAGCCAGTGTGTCCACAATGGAATTATCCGATCTTTGCACCTGTGTGCAGGCCACGCTCTGGAGTGGTGTAAAATTTTTTTTAAAGAAGTATGCGGTGCACTTGTCACCTTTAGTGATTCATGTGGCCCTGTATTGGACACAAAACCGATGTTTGTGTTGCCTTTTGAGTGCGTTGAGGTGGGTGGCTGCCTCCACTCACTTCTGGCCCCATGCAGGGCTGTATCCTGTGGCTGGAATGTTGGACTCCAAGTGGGCCAATTCCACTGCTAATGCAACAAGAGATAACCGCTGATGTGGCTCATGAGCATATGGAGGAGAGATGGCAATAGTGGCGGATGGTGTCTCTTGGAAAGTTGCCCATGTGGAAATGGGGTCTGCGCAAAATGGTGCAACAAATAATTTCCGCCAAAGTTGCCTCTTCCACCCATGTGGAAAATCCTGGTGACGCGAGCTCAGGGGGCGGATTTTGCACCAATGTGGGGCCTTTGCAACTGTGATGGGTAAGTGGTATGTTATTGAGACCAGTCAGTGGTCGGAATTCCATTTTTTGAAGTGGGAGATGTGGGGCTGGAATTTCGGCGTTAGAATAAGGTCGATGTGGTCATGACCTTTATTGGTCATGTGGGGACACGTCATGTTTTCGAGCAGTGGGGCATGTTGTGGCAGCACATCCATTAACCCAAGGGTGGCTTTTAGAATGCGTAGTTCCTATGACCCTGTGGGGCGTGGGGTGAGGGCGGCCACTGGTCCGTTGGTGAGGTTAGCCAACAGTTCATGTCACTAAACTAGGAAAGAATCAGGGGGTAGTGTGGGAGGGATTTGACCAATGAGAAAAATTCCTGACGCTTGTGTGCACCGTTTGGGGCATAGATGTTGATGATTGTGTGTGCAATGTCAGCCCACAAGAAGGTGACAACGAGCACTCAGCCATTTAGGAATGTTTCTGAGGATGTGAATTTGAAAAAAGTATTTTTCTGAATTAGCACCCCACAGTGCTTCAACCAAAAGGATAGGGATGGTAGGAGCATTGTTTTCCAAGCTTCCTCGGAACCTTGTGGACAGTGGGACTCCTGGATGGCCAGGATATCCACGGGTGAATTGTTTTGTAAAAAAAACTCAGTTTCCTAGCCTGGGATGGGGAGGCCTTGAGTCCAGCGATATTCAGTGTCCCTAAGTGAAGGTTTCCCCCATCGCACCTTGGGTGCAGGGGTGGGCCCCCAGGCCCACCAGCCTCTTCAAGGTCCCCACGGGCTTTCACAGCAGCGTGGGTGTTAGCAGCAACGCTATCAGGGTTTTTGTTAATTTTTGTGGAAAGAGTCACGTTGGCTTTGGCCTTCGCTTTTTGTTTTCCTGACGTCGGACGAATTTTTTGCAGTGCGGATAAGTTTGGTGCACCGTCGAGCGGGGCAAAAAAATTTTTCAGTTGGGATAGGTCCCAAGTCAGTTTTGACCGGAGCTTGAGTGCAGCGATTGGGTGATATTGAATCTCCCATCAGATCCTCAAATTGAGTGGCCCGCTCAGCATGGGCCTCCCAATCTGATTGGGTGATGGATTCCCAAGTCACTTCCGCCGCGAAGGTCTCCATGTCCTCCTGGCGTTGTGAGTGTGGGATGGTGGTGGTGGCCTTAGCTGCTTCCTTGGCCGCGGCCTATGGGCCTGCTTGGCCTTCTTCCGCTCCTGCGGGGAGATGGGCTTTACCAATAGGTAGCAGCCTTGTGCTCCCCATGGGAAAGCCTCCTTGGTGCTTGCAGTTGGTTCATAGTGTGCCTCTCCGCTGGCCATGGCCGCTGAGGGGTGCTCTTGGAATGTGATGCCCTCCTTGATGGGGCATGCGTGCGCCTTATGGCCAAACGCATCACAGTGGGTGCAAATGGGGGGCGCGCTGTCCACGGTTACCCAGAATGGGTGGGTGGTATGCCCTGCGATGTCAATAAAGGTGGAGTGTGGGATCTGGGTTAGGTCCTTTGCAATCTCCTCAGTTGGGGTCAGAACTGCGATGGCTTTGCTGGTGCACAGGTGTGGCATCAGCGTGAAACGTTGCATTTCAAAAGATTGTATTTCGCCATATATGACGAGACCATCTTTCAGGTGTTGCTCCAAAATGTCACGTTTTACCGTAGTAGGCAAAAAGTCAAATGTGAGGAAAATTTGGTTTGATTTTGTCCATCTGGTGCATTTGGTTTTGATGACCCGTTGCCCTTTGGGGAGGTCATCCACTATGCGCACCGCTGCAGCCTCATCTGCTGCTATTTTGCTTTTGAAACCTAGGTCCAGCCAACCGCGCGACATGGAGTGAGGTGCAATGTACATCATGGTCAGAAAAATTTTGTGTACATCTTCACAAAATTTTTCCATATAAGGCCGTTTTTTGGATGTCCAGATACACACGAACTCTGAATTCCACTGACAAAAGTGGCTGGTAGTGTGGCGTGTTGATGTACTGGTTGCATCATGCTTGCCACGTGAGTATCTCTGGGGAAATTGTGACCACCAGTTTTTTGAGATTTTTTTCTATTCCGCCAGATTCTCTGGGGCGTTTTCAAACGTTAGAGGCCGCGGGCCTTCCGCCTGCTCCTCTTGCCTTGCTTGCCCAACTGCTCCCAGAAATGGGCGCAGACTAATCTCCTCTGTGAGATTATTAAACTAGATTTAGTCTTGAATTGAATAGGTTGCAAAAGTGTTTGCAACGAGAAAGAAAAGTTTATTGAGCAGAAGTTTTTGATTCTACAAAATTATTTGGCAGACTGACCATCATCAAGGCAAATCCCTGTTATCAAACAGGAAATTATCTATTTTAAACTAGGCAAAGTTAAACCTAAAATTTAAAAAAGGTTCTTTAAGTGATACCATTCTAGCACTTTTTAGTGAATGGGGAAAGAAGAACTAGTTGAGATTAGGGAGGAATCGCCTAAGCTTATCAGAACAGGGTTGTTGAGGCGATTTCTTAGTATATTTCATTTGAGGTTTAACTCTTGTGATTGGGGATTGGTCAATGCTAAATAAATCAAAGCTAATAGAAAATTTGGCCTTTGGCCCAACAAGCATCAATTGACAAAAAAGTAACTTAAGGTTGATTTCAAACCTTTGGTTCAACAAAAAATCAATCAACAAAGTTTTGCTTGAATGAAAATATGATGCCTTTGAAATAATAACCCTTTTGAACATCTAAAGTCGAGGCTTTACTTGAATTAAGGCAAATTCTGACAACAAGTATTAGCCCATGACCCCTCAGAATCCATTTTACACCATTATTTAGAATGAAATAGGTCAAATGCCTGAATATACAGTATAAAATTAATACATAATAGCAGGGATTTATCATTTCCTAAAGTGGGTTGGAGCAATCACCAAACCAGTGCAAACTGCTAAAGCTACTGCTAATTTTTTATATCAAATTATTACTACTAGGAATGGCTTCCTGCAGAAACTACTTTGTGATAATGGTAATACCTTTACTTCCAGAGTTTTGTGAATCTTTGCCATCAGCATGGTAACTCAACAACTATTCTCAGCGCCTTACAACCCATCAACTAATGGTAATGTAGATAGAGTAAAGAAATGCGGATTTCAATAATATGCATGATGGCCACATTTAATCCGTTATGCTTGGACCAATATTTCTTAAGTGCGTTGATGGCTTTTTGAATAAGCTTCTATAAAATTATCTTAATTTTCTTCCTTCAAGGCTTTTATAAAAAATAATCCGGAATTCCAACTCAATAAGCTCATGAAGTTACCAGTGATAATACTGAAGAGCCTGAGAAAGCGCTTAACAAGATTAGCCCAGAAGATTGTACAACTTTAAATCGAGGAAATGACAATTCTAGCCAAGACAGTTACCAGAGAAGGTCAAGCAGCAGATGCAACTCACCACCTTTACCCACCTTTAGGCTTTGGACTTAATCTATTTACCACAATTGAATAGCACACAGAGGAGGAAAATTATCTCATATGGGATGGGCTATGTTCTACTACTTACAAGCGCAAGGATGAATACTCAATCAAGTCCATATAAACTGGTATCCATAAACCATGTACATAGCTAATTCTTGCATCGTTACTCCACTGTCAATATTCTTAAATGGAGTGATGTCAGATATCCTGATATCAGAAAAGATGGGAAGAATAACGATCATATGACACATGCAATCAAATTGATGCCTAGATCTGAGAAGAAGACTTAAGTAATTACCTCAAATTTTACCTGGAGAAAATGATAGTTGGAATAATTTAACTCAAGTCTAGGAAAATTTCTTGGGACCAAATCAAGCCTTAATACCCCAAGATAGAATATTGCTTAATCAAAATGAAGGATCATCAGAAGGTCAGGTAGCAACTACTCAAGGTGGCTTGAGGCACTAAAGTTAAGATAAACTTGAAAAGGATAAGAATCTACTATCTACCAAATGGTTAACCAGAATGCCACAGTCTCATTTGCTTGTGTATCTAAATCACCATTCTTTTCTCTATCAAACATGTGATATAAAGGCATTATGCCATCCAGAATGCATCTCCTGACCAATAGCCTCCCTTCCAAATTTCTCTCCTATTAATTTTATTAATATTTTCCCTTTTAGATATTATTTTCGAATGCAACATATAAAACCCATCTAAATATTAAAATAAAGTTATGTTATATTTCTAAATCTCGTTTTTTGTACTTGACTTCAATAAATCCATTTCTCCATACTTATTATAGAATGGATACTTTAGCTGATGGGACACAAGCGGTGACTTGGCACCCTTTTAGTTAAAATTATACTTCTCATGTGACTTAGTCATCTTCAAGTATTGACTTTCAGGATTCTTGAAAATACCACAATTGAGCTTAAAAATGGTAGCCCTACTTACACAAATAAATTACAAGATTTGATAAATAAATTAATTCTCTATTTAGAATATGCAGATAATATTTATAGTCAATTTATCTCATTCAGGAAGTGGTAGTGCTCTCATGGTGAGGATCATCAACTATCATACAATGTGATTGTGCAAAGGGATTGATAGGTCATAAAAAGGTTCAAATGGGATGTTATAGGTCCAAAGTCAATGCAATCCTTTTTAGGGAAAAAATAATGGAGTTAAGATTGGGCTACATTCTTGAGTCAGAAAAACTAAGAAACAAATCAATTATTTATCCAACACAACCTGCTTGGAGGAGTTAGAGTCTTAAATTTGATGTGGCTTCTGCAAATGCTTGAAAGAGCATTCAAGTTTAAATGTGGTTTTTAATTCACAGTTGATATGGTTTGCAATAAAACACCATCTGCCCTTTGACTTTGTGAAAGGCAGCTTTAGATGTTTGGGTTACAGAGCAAATTGTCAAAGTAGCCATCTTTCAGCGTACCTCTCCAGTATGCTCACCATTTTTTGTGGAAAAACAAAACAGTATTCTACACCTTTGTGTAAAATATGGTAACAAAATTAAAGGCATCATACACAATCTGCACCTCATTCTATGGAACAAATTTTTCTCTTTACTTTGAGAAATTTAAAGTTATCTCCAAACTAGATTGCTTGAACGTTTTTAACCAGAATTGCGTCAGAAAGGTTAGGAATGGCTCACTGCATTCCATGCTTGGAAGAGTATTTAAATATAAGTCATGGCACTCTCTTTAACCGCTCAAAGTCACTTTTGAGCGATTTTAAATTTAAGTTTATTTATCCACAGCCATCTGCCCAAACCTATTCTTTGATGTCCTTGGCTCTGCCGCCTGCCACCCCCAGTGTGGGGCAGCAGTGCACCCCCACCTAGCGTTTTCCGCCCTGCAGGCAAGCGCGTTTGGACGGGTTCAAACAGCCCGCCCACTGCTTCCAACCGTTTTGTCCCCCCACGAGACCTAGCGCTCCACCTGGCGCGCGTCCACCCTTCTCGCCCCCATCCTCTCGCCCTCCCTCGCTCTGCTATTCGCTATTGCCTCAGAGTGGACTATGGGCGTTTATTCCCAGATGCCAATAAGGCAATTATTGACCTAGCCACTACAGCCTTTGCGCCAGCTGGCTTTATAGACTTCCGCCCTTTTAAGGGCTACTTTGACATTGGGTTCCAATCTGAGGAGGATGCTGAAGCGGCAGCACAAACTCTTCTAATTTATAAAAGAAACCCCTATTCCCACAACCCGTACTCGCCTTTCTTCAGACACCATGCTAGTGGTATCCTTTGCAAATCTCCCATCCCACCTTCCGCCCCAGGTTTTGTATGACCAGTTGGTCGCGGGGCTCATGGCTTATGGCACTCAGCCCAACCTCATCTTTGCCATTCCATCTGGTGCAGAACGCCTTGCTGCTCCTCGTGCAACAGCCACCATCATACCACACCACCCTACCATAGCCTAACAAATCCCTCCCCGCGCTAGTGTGGCTGCAGCGCCTGATCATTTCTTTTGGGCTCGGGTCAAAAATGGTAGGCAGATTTGTTCCCTATGCTTTGGCCTTGAACATGCAAAAAGAGCGTGCCCTAAGGCCAAATCCGCTGATGCAGCTTCTGAGCCCCCCTCTAAGGTTCAGTATGGGGCGCTTTGCTGCCCCCTCCCACCCTCCAATCTCGTTCAGTGGGCCCACATGGAAAATCAGCCCCATCCAAACTCTCCCACCTAAATCTACGCCAGCCAATCAGAGCAATGCTTGGACCAACATTCGCACCCAAGCAGCTGCCCATTCGCCCAATCCTACCCACTAAAATTTAAACGCCACTATTCCAGTGACCATATCCATGTGATCTATTGGCTGAAACTGACGAATCAGGTAATATCCTCATTAGTAAGCATACAGGTCAACCTCTCTGCCATGGCAATTATGGTTGGGCAGAATTTTTCCTTCCTGACTTCGATGAAACCCCTACCCCTCGCCATTTTGCTCCTCTACCCAATACAGCCCCTTCCAAAGTGACCACCAGCTCGCCTTAGCTGCGGTGGCCTCTCCTCATTGCCCAAAACTATGCACCGCGGTGGCCCAGTCAGTGGCTCAGCTCCAGCATGGCCTGCCCACCCTCTTCTTCCCCCCCAACTTCCCTAAATCTCCCTGCAGTGACATCTCAAAGCTATTGGATGATGCTGAAATCGCTGTTATGAATGTCGCAACGCTTGCTTCATTCAACTCCTCAGCCAAAATCACCCGCCACAGTATCTCCCTTTTCACCCAACTTCCTGAAGCCCGCAAAGAAGCTGGAGTTCTCCTCGCAGCTTTTGTTGAAACACTTTCCCATCATTATCTTGATGCAGAAGTGGAAAACTCCTACTACGCTGACCTCAGCCCCTACTATGCAGATGCCCCAACGCCCTGGCTCTCTGCTCTGATCTGGTACTGTAACCAACACCCCTTGATCGAGGCAGGTCTTTCTGAAAACCAACCCCCCGACCCCTCCTCACCCTCTGCCATGGTGGCTTAAGCAGTTTCTGCTTCCCACCTGGTTAGTAGTTTGTTTTGCCATTTTTAGTGTTGTGATCGGTACTGTCCATCCCCTGGTTGGTGTACCTTGAATAAATCATAAATATAAGTCATGGCATTTGGTTTAGCAATGTGCCTACACTTCTTTGATATCATATTGATGCAGCGCTGAAAAGTTTCTAAATGTATGTGCTGTAACCTATATGGACATAATTCTGGTTTGCTTCATTGATTGAGTGACCTATGAAATTCACCTGCATCAAAAATGTAGAGCAATTAAGAGCAGCAAAGCAGACACTGAAAATCAGTAAACGCGAGATAATTAAGTCCCTGGTCTCCTTCCTGGTCAACATTGAGATTTGCCAAAGGTTGCATGATCACTCCAGACAAAGATAAGGCTATTTATGATTGTCCAAAGCCAAACTCCATTAAAGAATAGAGAAACTCTTTAGAGTAATGGACTTTTCTTAAAAATTCATTCCTATTATTTTAGAGGTAGCTGCACCCTTTTATAAAGCCAGTGGCGCAGAAAACTCTGCAGTGGTCATCTGCACTGAAGGATGCCTTCCAAGATGTGAAGTACACTTTTCTCTATGATCAGTTCCTCACAATGTGGATTTAGTTATGAAATTTAGAGTGGCTACCGATTCCAACAACTTTGCTATTGCTTCTGCTCCGTTACAGGTGGTCAAAGATAGTGTTGAGCATCCTTTAGGGCATTTCTTTGTACTATGTCCTTACCTGTTTTGAATAATGAGTTTATATGACAAAAAACTATAGGCGGTAGTGAAAAGAACTTACCTAATTTCATGATATCCTCATGGTCCTTCCTGGAGATTCCAGGTTTGTACCAACCATTAGGCTTTGATGTACTACCAAGACCCTCATGTTCTGACCTCTTAACAAACCCACTTGCATGAGACCTTTGTGAAATTTGTGTTCTTTTATGAATTCAAAAAAGGTAAAAAGAATGGGTTGGCTGATGCTCTAAGATGTAACCCTGCTGTAGCTCCTGAATCAAAAAAGAAGTGTACTTGCATATCACCCATCTGGTGATTCCCACTGGTAATATTGTAGCTTAGCAATCCTTATCCACAATGTACATACCAGTTTTTGTTTCTATGGAGAATCTTGTCAGATAGTTAGATGTTCACCTGCTGAAAATAATATTCAAGTTTTGAATGGTTTGTTTCAAAGCTTCTAAAAATTATATCAGAGAATCAGAAAAAATAGACTTAAATTACCTCATGATAACCCAAATTTAGTTTTTCCACCTAAAGGAAAATCAGCCCTTTTATAGACCTGAAGGGGTTATAATAGTTGAAATCATACCATCTTATCAAAATTTAGAGAATAATCGAAAAACTGAAATGAGTTTGCTTCTGAGTCGGCTGATTGGATAAGACTAATTAAATCATTACAAAAGGTTACGTTGTTCAGACAACTGACCAACTAATGACTTCTCAGTTATGTCAAAGTTAGAGTCTTTCATAAGCTCTAATTATTCTATCGCCTTAGGATAAAAAGTCACTTTTTAATTCAAAAGGCAATGGCCTGGATCAGAAAAGTGTCAGTTTAAATATGACTTTGGATCAAAATTGGGACGATTGTGATTATAAATCTCATTTAATTCTAGTGATCAACATGGAAAACAGCAGTTATAACAGCAAAAATCCAAAAACTTTGCTGGATTAAAAGTATCACAATTTTAACAAATCATTACGTGTTGACATTATCATAACACCCATTTATACCAAGTGTTTTTTCTTTCAACCATATTGACAAATAATTTCTATACAGATGGAATGCCTCATGATTATTGTTTCAATCCTAGTTAATTTCTATGTTTTTTCTTGTTTTGAAAGGGCATATAACCCCCTCAATAATAGAAATAAGGTATTATAATCATTTCTGCCTTCCTTGGGATTGCCTGTTTGATCTGTGATTATCTTTAGGTCTCAAATTTTTTAGATTGCTACCAATATTTATTCTTTGTGACTATCTTTTTTTAGCACTAGTGGTGCCCAACCCAAAAGGGGAAGCCACCACACATCTTTATTTGTAAATGGGCCAAACAAAGGAATTATTAGAAAGAAAAAATTAAGAATATGGAACCTCAGCTAGCAGCCTAGGAAGTCAAATCAGAAGGCGAGGAAGCTTTAAAAAATTTTGTCTGGTGCTCACCGTAGCTGGTGGACCATGGCGCACGACATTGAGGTAGGAGCATCAGTGACATGAGGCATAAGGAAGTATAATTGAGGGTTATTTTTGTTAATGAGGCTGGCAGTATCCATTGCCTCAATGTATTAAGCAAGTTGATGCTCAGAGAAAGTGATGAGAGCAGGCACATAAGTGAATGACTTGTTTTTCCAGTGGGTTTCAGGATATTTGGTGCTGAAAAGAGAAGTTTTGGTTGTGTCAATGCAAGCATGGCTTGCACCAAAATCAAGCTCCTCAATTTCATACTTTGATTTTTCCTCAAAGTTGTGAGAAAAATTAGGAATAGTAATACCCTCAACAAGGGGTTCCACTGCCCATAGAGCGCTGGCGAAGTAAGGTGTTAGAAGGAATGGCTGTGGCTTTGAACACCATTTTGCTAATATTTTTATAAAACCTATACTGTTTTTTGGGTGAAAAGGTGTGCTGCAATTTGGGGGTATAGACAAAAATTCTTTTACAGCAAAATCCATATTGACATGATACGGCCATTTATCCTCATCAATTCATTCAATAGCCTCAAATGGATTAATTCATCCAGCACTGAGCCAGACATCAGAATTGGGGCAGTGGCAGGAGATGATTGGCCATGTGCTGTTGCCACAGCAGCTCAGCTGAAACTGAGTCAGCCATCAACTCAGGATTCTGTAATCCTGTTGAAAAGTTTGAATTCTTGTAATTTTTTAAATTTTAGATTGGCTGCCGCCTTGGAAGTGGCACCAGAATTTTCTGAGGCTGGGGCGGGAGGATTGAGCACCATTCAAAAAATTGGGCTGAATGGCCACCAACCTGATGCCAGAGGGAGCAGTGGCAGAAGTGGTGGAGGCAGAAGCCATATATGGCACTTACGCTTTGAGTGATCAAATTCAAAGCACAAGGGGCAAATAGCACAGCCATTTTTGACGTTCACCCAGAATGGGTGATCAGGGGCATATCTGATCACTGTGCAAGGGTAATTGCGAGTTAGGCGTCATGATGGAATGGGCAGATTGTTGCAAATATGTGCAGCCCTGCCAAATGATCTGCTCCATCTGGAAACACAAATTGCAACATGGGGTCTGCGTTGTAAATGGCCAAACCCTCCGTGAGCTCATGGTGGAGGCGTTTGGGGGAAAGATGGGTGGGCAACCTGCCGAACTGGACCACCAAAGTGGCCTCATCCATGAGCTGTGTGCAAATGGTAGCAAAAGGAATTTTTATAAATTAATTGCAGTTTAGATGATGCCATTGCATAAGCCTCAGAATGGAAACTGAGGTTGAAATACCCTTTAAAGGGGCGGAAATCAATGAAGCCAGTGGGTTTAAACACTGCTGTGGCCATCTCAATGATGGCCATTCTTGCATATTGGAAGGGGTTCCCATATTTGACCTGTAGGCCATAATGCAAATAGCTCCATGGGAGCACTAAAGGGCTCCAGAGTACAGCCTGGGAACTTTCAAGATGGTGGTCCAATTCCCAAGGGGGACATAATGCCTGGTAGAATTAGTGGGCTAGCGAGCCAGACCAGGCATGCTTTGGTGGCAGTTGAAAAATTCCAGATGGCGGCGCACCACCACCACCAAGCTGGAAAAGCATGCGTCAATTGCATTGAAATTAGTAAGCTTTGGCTTGATCAAGCAGTAATTTTTTGTACTTTTTTAAAAAAAAATCCAAATTTACCTTCAATTTAGTTATCAAAGTGAAAGAGAGATTATTCTCCTTGACTATTATTATCGTTGGAATCCTGGGGGTTAAGCACCAGTGAGCAGCACTCTAGACAGAATTTAAACAAGTGGTGCTCACTAAAGGAGTCGTGTATACCATAATTTATAATCATCAACTTATATGGAAGAAGCACCTGAATTTAGCATTGCTAGTTTGATCAGGAATGGGAATGATTTAGATGATGACAGGATGGGCAGCCCTCCTGGAATCACGTTTGAAGGAAAAAATTCAGCTGTGTTTGATACCAGAATCATATCTGATTACCTGACCTTCCTCTGAAGTTTTTAGAGATTTAGTGCATGGCATATTGAACCCTGAAGACATTTTATCCCATGAGAGAGGCTCTTCTGTTGAGGATTAATTGATGTTCCTCTATTGAACTAGAATTCTCCTGGATAACTACAGTCAACTTGATAATCAGATTATGTATGGTCAAAATTTTCCATTAAGTTTGTTTCATATGGTATATTAATATGAGTTTATCATGAAGCTGCTGTGTCTTGTAAAAACACTTATTCCTGAAACTTTTTATGATAACCTCTATAACTTGGCGTCAATTCATGTTGGAAACGTGACATCTAAAGTAAGAGAGAACCAAAAAACTTTATGCAGCTTCATGAGCGACTTTTTACAGTTGATTCTGGTGCTGAGAAGTATGTAGAAGAAGCTATGAAGATATTCTGCAGTGAGTTAGATGTGTCTAATGCAAAGACCTGTATTTTACTAGAAGAGTTTGCAAAAAAAATTATCAAGCATGAGGTTCAAACTCATACCCAACTGTTGTCTTAAGCTTCTACTTCCAATAAGTTGATGAACAATATATCTTTTGGAACAACAGTTAGCTCAGGCCTTATCACGCCTTGAAGAATTTGAGAATTATCTTCCTCATGACACTGTGGATCAATCACCACCTTGGAGGCTAAGCTTGCACTAAGGAGAAAGAGTTAAAGCTGAAAGCCTCCCATTGAAAATACTAAATACCTGGACGTTGATTTATTGAATATGGGAAGGAACTCCAAAGTTTTAAGAGCGCAATTGAAGGGAACGATCTGTTGAAGTATGTTTACAAGCGCCTGATTCAATTTTTGTATCCTTGTGAGCAAACTAAGACCAATTTATTTTATAAAAGTTCTCATTCATATGACAATTTGGTATGTAATAAGAACAATGAAAGTCTCCTTAATCGTGTCATGGGTAGAGAATGTAGCAATCAAAATTTGAGTTCTTAATAATCTGATCTTCTCTACAAAGTTAGAAATCTTGAACTTTAGGTAAAGGACCTTGTGACTAACAATACTGTGCTTGAAGCCAGAATATCCTTCTGTGAATCCAGCGCTTAGGCGTCTTCCAAATCCATAGATTTACAACTTGAACCTATATTAGATAAAAATAGCCGACTTTTTTGTCCATTGTTTTAAATGACATACAATCTCAGGTAAATTGGTGCAATGCTCCTGCATATACGCCCTTACCAGTGGTGAATCTGTCCCTTCTAAAGCACTTTTAAAGATATTTTTACCCTAGCAAAGGTAGCATTGCCTTATTTCTGTTTATCAATAAATCAGCGACTGGAAGAGCGATTGATCATCAGAAAGTTAAACAATCCTCTCCCGCTTAAGCTATATAACCTTAGAAGTTATAGTTCTGCATATGGACAGTCTCAGTACCTGGGCTGATTCAGGGAAGCTTTTATTAACTATTGTGTTCTAAACATAGTTTAAACATGAAGAAGCAGGAATTCATGCGTTCAGTATTCAGAAAAAAGAACCTGTTGCCGCTTTTGCTGATAGATTCGAAATTGAAGCTCAGACTTTTCTAACCTCCAAGATGCTTACTCTCAATGATACAGTAGCTGTCATTACAACTGGGCTGGCTCCTCATCCTCCTTTGGCTAGGCACATCACTTCAGTGGAATGTTATTTTCAAAGTCAAATAATATAAGAAGCCCAGTTGGACACTAAGTAATTTTCATAAACTCAAGACTAACTGAGAAGTAACCTCAAAGACCTGAGTTCAAACTACTGAGGCTCAAATCCAAAAACAACTGAACGTCCAAAGTACATCTATTGTAACAAGATTGGATGCCTTGATAGTTCCTGTGAAAGAAGAAATATGAAGTTGGGGATCAAGGAAAAGACTTTTCAGCTTTGAAAGGTACCCCTATTGCTGGCAAATCTGTGGTACCTGTAAACCCCTTCTATGATTTCACATCTAACTTGTATAGATAACACCTAAAGAAGCTTTTGGAGGGATTTACTAGGATTTGGCTATCATGCTGTTGAGATTTTTCCCATACACCCAGCCTGCTAGATTACCTGGTATTGCTAGGGGAAAAATTCCTTAAGGCGAAGTGAATTGGAAATTGGTTGACCCAAATTTTGGAGGAACTACGTTCAAGGGATTTTAGGATATTTATCTGGTCATATCCATCAGGGATCAATCCGGATGAATACCTAATATGTCATTGGGTGGAGCGGCCGACGAAATAAGGGCATCTGATAGTAATTAACTATCAGGAGTACTGATTGGGATTGGTCAGGTTTCATTACCGACTGATTGGGAATGTTTAATGAGTTGTGAGGCGAGTGATGCTGCCTGCAACTAGAGAATCGATTGTTTAGTGAAGTGATCTGCCATAATGGGTAAAAAGTCCCATTATCTAAGCAGGTTGCTAGCCAATTAGGGATGATTCACTTGGATCAAGAGGAAAACATTAAGGATACATTTTAGACTCTTTCCATTTGAGGTCTCAAGGATGTCTAATGTTAGAATCCTAGTCAGGATGGGGAAGACCATTGCTGCTGAGACATGGAAGTGTGATTCAATGGCAACAGCTGCCGTGGCATCAAAGAGGTGTCAACTGAGGGTTAAGCAGACAAATCCCCTATAAATTCCCTAGAATTCACTATAATAAAAACACAAAAACACTCATTTATTGACACACATTTATGGTTAGAGAAGAACTAATAAAGAACATTATTAGTTTGACTGTAGATTCGGCAATAGTTAGACTATCAGCATCTAGCATGAAGATTCCATCTCAAGGATATTATTGCAGAAGGCAATAATTGGTAGACTCTCAGAGAAGAGTAGAAATCTGAGCGGGGATCTAGAGATGAAGTGAACCACGTCTAAGGCATTGCTGCCAACTGTGTGTTGGGCTGAAGGAGACTGTCATCAGAGGATCTTAATGAAGATTGAGTGGACAGGATTATAGGGAACGAATCCCTAAGAGTGCGATATTCAGTATTATTAGAAATACCGGCCAAAGCTTTGGGCCTGAAGATGATTTTAACTTGACTACAGATAATAGTCATCATACTATTATCAGATTATATATCACTTACAACGCGAGGTGCACGAGGAAACTGAACCTGTGCAGTAGAAAGATTACTAGGGTTGGCCTCCGATAATCAACTCCTAAGAGTAAAATTTTTACACATGCTTTAAGAGCACCTGCAAAAACTTGTTTTATCCGCTTTTGTGAATGCCAAAAGTGTGATGAAGCTGTGGTGCCAGAAAAACCCACCCCATTCAAGTATTGGGATGTTCAGAAGTAATTGATACTGCTAGTGATGCTGGTCAATTTATTGCTTTTCTAATTTGACCAATTCAACATGTTTACAACTTACTATTTTATCAAAAAACAATATCCTGAGACATCTTGAAGACTCAGTGCTACATTGTGGCTCAAAGAGACCTTGCTCTTCCACCCAGCTTTGGCAGAGCCATCACAAAGGTAGAAGTTGTCATACTGAAAGTCAGGGCTATTGCCTTCCTCAATTCCAGCTCATCAATCAATGTTATATCTTCAAAACTCAACAAGAAGATCAAGTTGGCGCTTGAATTGAAATACAATCAAGAGAATGGAATGGCAGGTCCCAACAATACTTATGCTATTGGGGTTTATTTTTCTTTGCTTATCCAAATTTGGAATGCTTATCCACTTTAGCACTAGCTGTGTCTTTGTACAACTTCAATTAGACATGCTCATTGTCACTCAGTTTATGCTCAAGTATGATGGTATTTTCAATAAAAAGAAATACTTTCTCAATCTCTTCAACTACAAAGTTTCTTTAGTTTAAATAATAATATCCCATCAAGAAAGAAATTCTTGCAGGGTTGATTACCCTGCTTCTGCATTATTTTTATATTATGCAACTTCAGGATGAAACACAAAGTAATTGCCTGATTTGGTAGGTACATAAAATGAAATTCCTCATATGCCTTGTAAGAAAAATTAAAACCTGATGAGCAAATATTGGTTGATAATGTTCACCCTGAGAATCTTCAGCACTGGCTACTAAATATAACAAGTACAAATAGAGTCAGCCCTTTTGAAACTTGGTTATTTCCTATAATCTCAGATCCAGCCTACCAACAGCTTATTAATATTCTTCAGGAAACCTCACAAATAAGCATATACTATTGAAAAAAGTCTATAAATTGTAATTAGTCTACTAGTCCTAATTGACAACATTGTAATAATTCAATATATTGGTTCTACTTTGTACATAGAAAATCTACTGACATAATTCTTTTCAACATACCTAATGTTAATATCTCTGATGAATTAACTCACAATGAGCTTGAAGAAAATTCATTCTTTATTAGATGCATATAGCAATAATTTTAAAAATTGGACATTGACTATGAGCATATGAAAAACTGGAGTCACACTGTTGATTTAAATGATATTAGCCCTATACAGTCCAAACCCTATCAAAAAATGAAGTTTAAAGAACAAAAGATGATAAATGAGTTTTTCTTTCCCATAAAAATCACTTTAGTTACTATGATTCGATTTGAACAGCAATTTTGATAATCACACAGGAGAAATGGGCGATTTTAATAAATCTAATACAACCTGAGAGAGCGTCACATCAAGAGGTGCGCAAAACGGTGCACCCAAGGGCAAGAAACGCCCTGGAGGGGGACCAGGAACCCAAGCTGCCAAGAAACCACAAACTCATAAACCTTCTGGGTTTATGGTATTTACTATAAAACAAGATCAAGACATGTACATCCAGTGTAACTAACCCCTTTCAAAGGTGGAACATGGGCTTTGACTCTTCCTTGGGGATGAGTCCCCAACCCTGTGGGAGAAAACATGCGAGGCACAGCCCTCCCTTTTCCCCCATGCGGTATATGTCGCCACCAACAACATGGCCGCGGCTAAATCAATATTGGTTTTGAATCAGCTGAAGAAGCAGATGCCACAGCAAAAGTCTGCGTCAAAATTACCCTTCCTGAGGGCAAAAGAATAGTGCACACCGCGTGCACCAGATGGAACAAAGTAAAAACTTTGTTCATCTCCTTTGACTCACTCCCTACCAACCTTCCCCATAAGGTAATTGAGGAGGAGCTCCACAGAGGACTTGTAACCTACGGAGAAATTATGCAACTCAAATTCCAACAATTTAGCCTGATGCCAACCCTGTGCACAGGCAAAGCTATCGCTGTGATCAACCCGTTCCCCAAAGTGGAAGATTACTTATCAAGAATCCCCCACACAGCAGAGTTTCACTTTGCAGATGGGGGACAGTCATCCACATTCTGAATCACACCGGAACATGCACTGCCTATATGCAAACACTGCGGTTCATTGGGACACAAGGAACACGCATGCCCCATGAAGGAGGGCTTAATGGAAGCAGACTACTGTGAGGAAGCCATGGACAAAAGTAATGAAAACTTCGCCAGAATGATCAATGGCCACCACCCATTCTGCTGGGTGAAGATGGACTTTAATCCATCGTGGACCCAGTTACATATAAACAGCGCAAAGCGGCACAAAAAGCCCACAAGCGGGCAGTGGCTGAGGCAGCAGCACACATGGAATCATCCATCAACTTCGGACAAATTCAAGAGGACATTTCAGATAAAAATAAGGCCAACCAATCAGAACAATATTCCCAGGTTGAAAATTTTCACAGCAACTCAACTGAGTCATAAAGCAACATCAATCATGCACACTTTGAGGAACAATTCAGCTGCAATATGGGTGAATGTGCGGTGCACAATTCTCCAAACTTGAACCCCAAAATTACAGAATCCAATCAGCACCCTGCATTGAACCATCATGAGACACGTGTGGGAAAAGATAATGTAAATTCCAAAAACTGCAATTCCCGCAAAAACTCAGGTCAGATCAAGGGAACTGACATTGTCACTGAGAAAGTTGGAGTACAGATGTGGAGCATGGCCAAAATGAGCCGCAGTGGGTTAGGGCCAGAGGGCCCTCCCAACTGCTCCTGAGGCGCCGCGGGCACCTCAGTATCAATAGGGATGCTAAACATTGTGGGAGCCAGTGCTCAAATGTCCCAAGCCAAAAAGCTGGACTTCCTGTGAAAACCCCTTGTAGACATCTTGACCATCCAAAAAACCCACTGTCTACAAGAGGAAGAAGGATCCTGGTCAGCCAGGGTCTCACCATCACAATTGGTATGGATGTCTTACTGTGGGGTGACATCTAAAATAACAAAAAATTAAAAATTACAAACTCCTTGTCATACCTTCACGGCTGCATCCTGGTAGCAATGATCACATGCCAAGAGGAAACAATCTCGATAGCATGCATCTATGCACCGTGCACCGCAGATGAGAGAAAACAATTTCTCAAAACCGTTCCAATACTCACCCTCCCACAAGATACCATCCTGTTGGGCGATTTTAACTGCTGGGATAACCCTGATATGGACTGATGGCCTAACCCCAGGGGATACCCACTGGGGCACATCGAATTCTGCACAATGAAGGCATCCCTTGGCCTACAGGATGCCCTCCCCCCCATATCACCACTCCTTCCCCACATGACATGGCCCAACATATACGAGGGAGCACTCATATCAATGAGTTGCATCAATCACATTCTCATTCTACAATCCCAACAATCAAGCATCTCCAAATTTTCAACAAAAAAGTCAAGTTTTTCTGACCACTGACTTATTTCAGTGCAGCTATTGCCAACCCTAACCCACGCACAGGTGACGCCTTGGAGAAAGCTAAACCCAGAAAACATAAAATTACCCAAAATATCTGACTAAGTCAAACATGAGGCCATGAACCCAGAATTCACAGCCCCATTCACTTCGGATCCCATCATAACCTGGGCAAATTTCAAAAAGGATTTAATTAACAAAACCTAATATCTTGCATCACATAAGAACACCACTGACACAGCCACAATCAGGCGTACCTTGGCGGAACTGGACCACCTCAAGCTAAATACCCCAAGATCCAGTTACAGCCCCAACTGGGGACGCAAATGGGTGGAAATATCCGCACGCCTAAACACCTTCATCTTTGAGCACCAACACAGAATCAAAGTATCAAACAAAGGTAAGTTCATAAAGGAAGGCAAAACATGTTCAACAAATTTCTTCCGCCAATTCCACTCCCGCAGCAACCAGCCCACATGCACACAGGTCCGCAAGACTGACAGCACTGTGGCAACTGACCCTGAGGAGGTCAAGGCAGAAGTACACCATTATTACACTGAATTATACCATGATATGCTAACTGACCCTCAAAAAACTACAGAATTTATAAATACCACCGGAATATAAAGCACACCGCTGGACTACAATATACTAAATCTAATAACACGGGAGGAGCTTTGGGGTACAATCCGCGGTGCACCACATAGGAAATGCCCAGGGCCTAATGGGATACCCTACATATTTTACAAATAATATTTTCGGCAAATTGTCCCCCTCCTATTGGCGTCTATGAACCAGTGCTTGCTGGAAACACGCCTCCTACCTGTTGGCCATGAATCATATGTCATAACCCTGTATAAGAAGGGTGACAAACTGGACCTGGCCAACTGGCGTCCAATCACACTTTCTAATACTGAGACAAAAATTCTAGCAAAAATTTTAGCAGCCAGATTAGGCACAATAGCCTCTAACGTCCTGTCACCCAACCAGTTTGGGTTTATACCAGGGCGCTCAATCTGGAGCAACATACACCCTGTTGCAAACATAAGTCAGTCCAAAGCAACTGGAGCCCTAGTCTTCTTAGACCAGGAAAAGGCGTATGACCGCGTCAGTTGGCCATAACTAAAAGAATGCCTACACGCTTTCAAACTCCCACCCAGATTCATAAACTGGGCGATGCTCCTTACAGAATCTGCAACCATGGCTGTATGTGGTCCTGGCTTCCTAACTAACAAGATAACACCACACAGAGGGCTCAAATAAGGGGACCCCCTCAGCCCACTGCTGTATAATTTCAGTTTTAACCCACTCCTCCGCGTAACTGGCTCACGCCTCATGGGCATAACTGCACAAGGACAGCCAACAGTCAAGGTACTGGCCTTTGCGGATGATTGCGTGGCAGGTATAGCTAACAACAATGATGCCTGACAGCTGGAATGCACCCTAGAGGAATAGTCCATGGTGAGCAATGCATCGCTCAACAAAAGGAAAACAGAAATAATTCTCTTAGGCAAGTACACTAACAATTGGGCTACAACATCAGAACCTCACACCCCCATATGAAGAAAAAACCCACTCATCTTACCCTTTGAATCACCTCCCACCACCACTCCTGTCCGCCACCTTGAAATATGGCTGGAAACAGGTGGATATGCCAATGAGACAATGGAAAGTAACCTTCTACAGTGGGTATCAAATCGCGTCGCCTCCCTCAAGGGAAGATCCCCAGGACTAGTGGGGTGAGTAGCAGTTGCTAACTCAATCATCCTCCCAATACTATAGTACCCTGCCCACGCGATAGCCTTCTCACCCACCTTTATAACTTCAATTCGCGCGCTCATCCAGAGCTGGCTGTGGCCCGGATCCCATCCTCCCATACAGATGGAAACACTCTTTGGTCCACGCTCAAGCGGAGGCATGGGACTAATAGATTTTGAGAGCCACGCCAACCGCATCCTGGGTACCTGGATAAAGGAAGTCCTTGCCCCAGACCTCCCACAACAACACAGGTCCAGGGCAGCGAGGACTAACTTCGCACAGGCTCTCAAATTAGCCAAACCACATAGCCCACCCAGACTATTATCATGCCTTTCTAAACACCCTACCGCAATGGGCCCACATGGAACTTCCCCTCACTCTAAACGCATCCTCTGAACCATCCGCTGCATGGGATGGACCATAGAGAACACTGGCACTGTGCAGGGAAGGGGACGACCCAGCCCCCACTTCAAATTAAGAAATCCAGAAAACCACCCCCAGAGAGACATGCTTGCTATGACCCCAACCATTGCAAGAATCAGATACCTAAATTTGTTGGACATTCCCTATGACTTAACCACACAGAAGTCAGTGTGAAAAATGACGCACCACCCACTCCTACAACCGAGGGTAAGAGCCAACGCCTGACGCTGTCTGAGAAGGACCTATAGGATGGCGGACCGCTCCAATTCCCTCCACGCAACCTGCGCAGTATGTGGAGGGGAGGGCTCTCTATACCACCGCCTAGAAACATGCCCCCCAACCAAATCCATATGGCGGGAAGTCGCGCGCCTGCTTAAGCTCCAAAACAAGCAAGAGTTTTCTATCTCAAAGAGCCTCCTCGCGCTCCAGATTGAATCACCAATCCCATCTACCCTCCACTCCCTAATAATACCCATTGCAATGTAGACAATCCACACCATTGCCTTAGATGCGTTCAAGGGCACTGTCCCAATCATCCATGGGGTTATCAACAGGTTTCACGTCCACTTATTGGAGTACTTTCAAGCCTGGCTCTATGGATATATGAGGCTAAGGCAACAGGCGCTCATAGAATAGTGGTTCTCACTCTGGTTCCTCCACACAGACCCCTTCCTTCACACCTGATCCATAGTGGGGAAAACCCCCTCGGAGTAGCACACCAACCCCCACACTTGGCAGTCCCACTAGCAACAGGGGTAACCTGAGTACCCCAGGGTGCCCAATTTGATCTACCTTCGCTTCCCCTTTTTTTGTTCCCACACATACTCAGTAATGCCCATCCCCTGGTCGGCTTGCCTCAGTTAAATAATAAAAAGGTGATAAATGAGCTCAAAAAACTTCCATATGCTTGGTTACTAGTACCATCTCAAATATCTTGGTCTTCTCTCCTTTTACTTATTAAAAAAAGGAGGCGACAAAGTCATGATAGACTATCAGAAGCTGAACAATATCAACAATAAAGATATCTATATTATACACTACATCAATGATGCTCTTTCTCAATTCTATGGTTCTAATATTTTTCCATCATGGATTTGGCCAGTGTGTACTGACAAATGGACCTTTCTCCTCAAGATTATGAAAATCTTGCGCTTATTTGCAGCAAAAACTGTTACACTACAATCGACTTTCTCAAGTTCTATGCAATGTGCCCAACTCTTTCCAATCTGTAAAGGATCACCTATTACAAGACCTTAAACTGAGTTGTTTGATTGTTTAACACTATTATACTACTCTTTTACTAAATCTTTGATGACCATTTTTTTCATCTAAAAGAAGTCTTTTAATGTTTATGAAACTCTGACATTAAAATGTAACACTCAAATGTACTTTCTTTCAAAGGAAAGAGACTTTATTGGACTTGCTATATCCCAAGAAGAAATTCAACCTTTACAAGACAATGTTAAAGCTATATATAAAATGCATGAGACTAAAACCCTTCAAGATATCCTGGATTTTTAGGTATGATATTATACTACCATCAAGACATACCAAAGTTTTCTCAACTCAGTTACCCTCTCAAGACTATTATCCTAAAAACCCCTTCTATTGGGGTTCACAAATAAAAGTAGATTTGAGGCTCTAAAAAAATTATTAAAGTAAAACCTATCCTACACCACACATATTATGGAAACATTTTACTCATTCACTGATGCATTCTTAAATGTTGGGCTATTTTCATTCTAGTGGGTAAAAACTGCGTGGATTACCCTGTCTCAAACTAAGTAAAATGCTCTAAAGCAGAACGCAACTATATGTTACTGGAAAGGAATGCCTGAAGTCTTACTTTCAGTAAAATTCTATCACCCTTCTTTATATGAACTACGTTTACTGCTATCACTGACCATGCTATGTGAAGTGGTTACAAATAATGAAGGATCCCACAATAATATTTACTCATTGGGAACTAAAGCTAAAACATTAGACATTATAAGTTGATCATTGCGCTGGTACCCAACGTATGAATTTAATACATTAACTCCCTGCCTATCCTTCACTTTGAAAATAGTGAAGAAGAGAGATTTCACGATCTTTTAATGATGCCAGATGCTTGAGTTGTTATAGATGAACCCATGAAGAATATGCTGCTATGAGATCTTAATAAACCAAGGTTATAATGGAAAACTATATAAGAAGGTAGGTGTAAGTTGGTTGCCCTATCTCCAACCTTTGGAACAAGTACCTGTAATTATGGAAGCTCACTTTTTTTGGAAATGAAGGACTGCAAAAAGTTTATGAATGTATTAAAGATTATTATTACTGGAAAGGATTATGAAGCTGATCATTGATATTTTAGACGCTTACCTATCCTGTAAGAAGCAGTTTAATTTAAAAACCAAATATCAATGTCATCCTACACTCTTCAACAACCATTTCATGCCATAAGTTTAAGTGTTGTAGGAACGTTACCCCAAACTGCCACAGAGATTGTTATGTACTGGTAGGAATTAATCATTTTAAAAAGTGGGTAAAAGCTATTGCTATTCTGGCTAAACTGCTAGAGCTACCTCCACATTTCTACGTCCTTATATTCCTAGCCAACATTTGTGTTTGAAGGTTCTTTTCTGAGATAATGATATAATTTTACTTCTAGAGTTTTCAAGGTCCTGGCTACATCCATGGGCGCTCAACAACTTTTTTCTGCAACTTATTACCATTAAAAAAATGGTATATAGATGAGCTAATGAAACTTTGGTCTCAATTTTACGCCAATGGTCACTTCAGATCCTCTACACTGAAAATCAAATTTCTTTCTTAGTGCTCTTTTGGCATACCATATTAGTTATCCTCAAATTCTTAAGATGTTACCATTTCCAAGTCATATATGGTCAAAACCTGGAATACCCGAGCTTTTTAGAAGAAAAATTTTTTTATGTTAAGGCTGAAGAACCAGATAAACTATGAAAAGATTAGATCATATTATTTAACTTCAATTAGACACTATGACCTATTTAGCAAAGACTGTTACCAAAGAGGGCCAAGCTGCAAATGAACTCAGGAAGCCTCTTCCCACCTTCTAAATATCAGATTTGGTTCCATATTAACACAATTTAATCACCCCCAAATTGGAAAAATTGGCCAGTTTAAGAAAGACCTTTTATAATCACCTACAAGAGGGGTGATGAATACTTCATCAAATCTCTTGCATCTGGGGTTACTATAAATAAAGTCCACGGAACTTTCTTATCTTTCTTCTCCCACCACTATTCTTGAAGAGGGATAATGTCAGACATTAGGATGTTTTTGCTGATGGGGATAGTATGCAGGTGTCAAATGGCTCAATTTGTTCTAATCTTCTTTAAGAAAGTATCTCAGAAAATTAGAAAATTATCTTTAAAGTTCGCCCCACTCTAGACTAAATTTAGTAATGCCTTTAAAAGGAAAACCTGCCCTTTTTATAGACCTGAGGGGTTTTGATGGGTTAAAAATTTTCCATCATATCAGAAGCTAGAAAATAGTCAAATTAACTGAATTAAAATTAATTCTGAGCTGATTGGTAGGATAAGATTAATATAATATTTTTGAATGGTTACATCTTTAAATGACTAATCATCTAATGACTGCTCAGGTATGTCAAAGTGAAATTTTCTTCTAAAGACTCATAATAGTCTATACTTTGGAATCAAATGTTGCTTCTCTAAATATATAACGTGATATCTCACATCAGAAACTTGTCAGTTTAATATGACTTTAAAATAAAATTGAGACAATAATGGTTATGAAACCTAACATTGGATCTAATAAATCACCACAAAATCAGCATTTACAACATCAAAATCTGAAATTTTTGCCAGATCAAAATTCTCATGATGTTAACAAATAATTGAAACACAAACACAGTTGTTCCATCCAGTTATCTCTACATGTTTTCATTATTAACCATATTTACTAACAATTATTATATAGATGGAGTGTCTCATGATCATAGCCTTTATCATAGATAGAATAATATGTTTCTTTTCCTTTTTCTAAAGGGGGTATATAAACCCCTCTCTATCAGAAACTAGAGTATCTTTTATCACATATATCTTCCTTATTGATTACCTGTTCTATTTGTGGTTACCTTTAGGTCACAATTTTTAGATAGCTGTCAAATTTTAATACTTTTTCAACTATTTTTAACTGACTTTGAAAAAGAAGGAGGTTATTAATTAAACCTGTAAGTATGTTTTTTCTTTTTTTCTGTTTGTTTGCGCATAACTCTGAAAATACTAGACCAATTTGGATAATCTTTTTCTCCAAAAATTGAGGATGCTCCAACTTAGGTCCCATTTTACTTTTGTAAGTATTGGTCAAGTATCTACCCATTAATTTAGTAAATAAAATATGGGCTCAGAAGCGATAGATTTCAAGTGTGAGTATTTTCATTGCTGGATAAACTTTATTCCGGCATCTGTGAAGTGATAGCTTTGAAGCACTTTTGATATGTCTTATGGCTGGAATGTATGTTCAAAATTTAGTCAGTATGAGCTTATATCTGGATGAGCTTAAATCATTGTAGATGGCTATCGTTTTTGCATAATTTGACCAATAAACTCATCTAAATTTAATAGAAAATGTAATATTTTAATTAACAAATAATAAATTTACATAGATTGACTAATAAAAGCAACCAAATCTAATAAGATGAATTACTGTAGGTGGTAATCAGTAAATTTGGCATACGTTGACCAAAAAAAACATCTAAATTTAATAAAATGAGTAAAGTAGATGGTGATCTGTAAATTTAGTATAATTTGCCCTATAAAATCAGCTAAATTTAATAAAATGAGTTATTAGTATATTTGTTTATAAGATACTATATATAATATATACAATGAGTTTTATTTTTAGATAATTAGTAAGGGGTCAAAAAGGATATATAAAGATAGTAATATGTAGTAAAAGTAGGAAAAAAGCCACATTTAAAAAATGCACTAATCTTTTAGGAGAAAAGAGCTGGGAATAAAGGTGTTTAGGAAAAAAAAGAACCTTAAAAAAATTTGGGGAAAAAACCTCTTTTTAAAAAAAGCTCTAAAAAGTATGAAATAACTGAGAAACTAAGCCTACTCATTGAAACCCTTTTTTGAAGTTGGCACCATATTTTAACAGACTTATAATAGGCATTTATAATTTATATACTCAGTACAGTCTATTCTAAGTTGCTTATAGTTTACACTTGGACCCAATCCAGACATATGATTTGTATTTGTGAGTAAAATACTATAATTCAGTTTAAAATATGGCGCTGACTTCAAAAAGGGTTTTATTGAGTAGGCTTAATTTCTCAATTATTTCATACTTTTTAGAGCTTTTTTTAAAGGAGGTTTTTTTCCCAAAAAAATTTTTATTGTTAAATCCTGAGGCTAAGCACCTGCAGGCAGCACCCAAGTCAGGATTTCAACAAACTTAGAGGTTATGATATGTACTAAAAGGTTGTTTCTTCTCAGGCCTTATAGCAGGAAATAATGTATTTCTTGCCAAATGCAATTTGAATTGGGAGGATATAACCAAGGGGTACCATATAAAGGATTATATGGTATGGTTTCAGGGATGCTTATGGGTTCCTGAGGGACCACTTTTCCTATGATAAAGGATAAATGATGGTATAACTATATGGCCCTTGATAAGGCTAAACCCTAGAGCTTATCACCATAATATAACTGGAAGGGGTTTTCTTCACAGGTACAAGGTATACTAATGAGTGCCTTTTCTTCAAAAAAATGAAACCAAATCATCAGCTTCTTTTGGGGTTGTTGGTACAACTCCAGAAAGCAATAGGACCCTGGATCTCCCTCTCAGTAAATTTCATTGTGAAAATACCCCATCTGACAGATATGATGCTATCATGGTAGTGGTGTAACAAATCGCCAATTTTGTCCATTTCATACCATTTCATACCATTTAATATTACAGTAACAACGGCTCAGATGGCCAGGTTTTCAAAAACCACCTTTTCTCCGCTCATGGCGTGCCTTGAAGTATTAGTGACTTGGGGACGCAATTTACATTTTTGTTATAAGAGGAGCTGAGCAAGATCCTCCAGTTTTCCTGTTGATCAACTGCCTTTAATCCGCAATCTGACGGACAAACTGAACGTGTGAACAAATGCTAGAACAATTTTAAGGTGCTACATGGCGGTTGGCCACTCAAACTGGACCTCACATATTTCTTTGGTTCAAGTCAATTATATTAACGCCCAGAATTCTTCCATTGGGTTATCCTTATTTCTCAACTATGACTATCACCCCTCCTTTAACATGGAACCCAGTTGTGGGTCCAAGGTGGAAGCTGTGGTGGAGTTTGCTAAGTTCATCAAGAAAATACACCAAAAGGTAGATACAATTTGGACTCAACTATGAAGGTCTACAAAGAGAATGCAGAAGGAAATAGAAGAATAGAACCTGAGTATAAGGAAGTAGATTGGATGATGCTGGATGCCATAAAAATTCCTATAGCGCAGCTGTGCAAAAATCTGAGACCAAAGAGACTAGGACTTACTTCATTGTTAGAAAGGTAGGCAATGCCTATTACTTGTTTGATCTTTCATCCCCAGTTCCAAGGGATTTCCAAGTTTCATGAAATCAAGCTGACGCAGTTTAAGGTCCCCCTCCTGAAACCTCAGAGACGTACCTTATGGATGGGACCCAAAGTTGGAAGTGGAGGGGACTTGGGCCTCTCATCTTGTAAAAAGAAGGTTGGAATACCTGGTATCATGGATTGGGTTTGATGCTGCAAAGAACAGCTGGGTTCCAGACTGTGATTTTGCTCATGCTTAGTAATTAATTGCACTTTTTATATACGCTTTCCTGAGGCCTCTGGTCCTGGGTCCACCCCTGCCATTGCATCCATAAAGCTACCCCTACCCATAAAAACTTATCTCGTGCATACGCCCCTAAAGGATGGGTGGTTCCTCAGAAATGGAGGACATTGGAATGTCTCATTACATGATCTCTGGTTTAAATATTAAAGATAAGGAGGAGGTAAGGAAGGCAAAAGGGTTCAAGCTGGCCTTCCTCCAAGTTCTTAGGTACACCTTATATCAACGCTAGAAAAGGCCAAGCAGGCCAGGTTGCTTCTAAAAAGGTGCATGTTGCGACTCAAGGAAATTATATCAACGGTTCAAAAAGTCATGAAATATAAACTAAATAAGGTTGGGTTAGTACATTTAAACTTCAATTGAGAGCTGAATTCATTCTTGAGATAAATTTTACAAAAAAAGAAACTTGTTCTCGTTTCTAAGTCTCAAGTGTATTCCTACTCAAGATATAAGACCATCATTTAAAGAATTCTCTCTTTATTGGCAGAAATCAGATCTAGGCCTTGAAAAACCAATCTTAGCCCCTATACCCAATTTTCTATATAACAATGTTGGTTTAACCATCTCTCTTCTGGTCATCTTCCTTTTCAAAACTATTATTTTATTCTTTTATAAATGATACCTTTTTAGGCAATTACCTCCTTATGTAGTATTCCTGTTTATTAATATCAATTATGGCAATGTTGTCCTCATCAAAGATGTATTTTTGACCAAAACTAATAGTTGTTTCCTGGAGAGTTATAGACACTCACCTCACAATACCAGTGTAATGATCTTATCCACCAAAATTTTTCAAAACTAAATCCAATATGACTTATTAAGAGATGTTATTGATGATCAAATTATTTTTAGTTTTCTAATTTTTTAATTGTTATAAACATCCCTCAATCTATCAAAAGTCAGCATATAAAACTACTCAACATATAATATATTCTATTAGTTTAAAAGGTTGATTATATTTTTGTATTTTCAAATTAAAGTACTTGATTACAACAGGCATCCAATAAATTTTACAATTGTTAAAAATCTTTATAATTCAAAGCTATATCTTTATTTTATATCATTTGGTTATCTAAAATAAAAATATAGTATAGCTAAATAGCAGTAGGTACACTTAATACATAGTACATTAGCTGTTCATCTCTATAATTTCTGATATACTAGGTTTACTCTAATGTGATTTACACTTTATAGTATAATATACTTTGGGAACCATTTGTAGTATAGTATTATCAAAAAAAATTTATATGATTAAGCTAATTAGAGGATGGACATTAACAATTTCTCAAAGAGCTAAAAACAAAAAAAACCCCTAACAAATAAACAAAACGCCTGAAGAAAGCCTTTATGCACAAAAAATCAAAAATCACAACCAATCAGGTGGGAAAAAGGATTTTGTTTATCCAACCATGGCAGAAGGGGAGGGGAGATTGGAGGTCTCAATCTTATCTATGTCTTCCTCACTCCAGAGCAAAGTAATGGCTAAGGCTGAGAGCAAGGGTGTAGGAGTATCAGCTTTGTGCAGTTTAGTGTTTCTTGAGGGTGGAATAAAAAATAGGCGCGTGGCAATAAGGCCTCCAAAATAGATTTCAAGAGCTTCTTTGGCCTAAATGTAGGCATTGAAAAGATTAGTAAATGTTTCATTATTAATGCGGGTAAACTTTTATTTTGTGTTCCACACTACCACTTACACTTTCTGGATGGTGTCATTGGCTTTCTTGAAAAATATTTAGGAGATCAGCTTACTGTAAACTTTTTTGGGGTTTACTGCACAAGTTCTTTGCGTTGAATATATTGTTTATATAATAAATGTGGGAATTTAATAGTTGTATTAAGACAATTAATCTATCTTAGTTCTTTACAACCAATAAGAGTTATTTTTCACCGCTAAATAGGTGCTAATGCTCTTCTTTATTGTAACTGAAAGGCATTTCTTGACAAAAGAAATGATCCTTCAATTCTTCCACTTAAGTACTTGATCAACTTGGACAAGGGAAAACTATCTTTTCAACTCTAATCACAATAGTTGTCAAAAGAAAAATAGATGAGAGAAAACTAGCTCTTCTACTCTAATCAGAAGTGCATAATTATTAATTGGAAAATTATTTATGTTTTTTTCCAAAGAAGTTTGTACTACTACTACTGTATTACTGTTCTTTATTAAAACTAAACCAAATATTTATTTGGAAATTTGGTGCCTAAATCTTTCGTTGTTACCCCAAAGGGAGCGTCATTCATCTCCTTTAGTATAGCCCTTATGAACCATCTAAAATGATATTTTTCATCCGTTTATTTGGATTCTGATGCCAACTAAGTCATGACCCCTCTGAGGTTAGGTTTTCATAGGAGAATGTCCCAAAGCCTTTATCTAACACCAGCGGACTAACTTTATTGATCCAGCAACCTACCTATGTAACTTTACCATTTACTATTAAAATCAGGGCGCGTTGCTTTTGGGATAATCCAAAAAGTGTTTTAAAATGAGCTGTTTCATATTAGATTATGAGGGCAAAAGCAGATACTTCCTTGACTAGCAGAATGGAAACTGTTTAAAAATAAACCAGCAGAAGTGCGGGTAACATACCTACTGTGGATGGATTAAACAAAACCTTTTATAGATCCAGATAAGCTAAATATTTTCCAATAATTCAGGATTATTTAAAGCTAAATAATTTGATACCTGACTCTCCAGAAGATTTACTTAATGAAGATGACAAAGACTTCTAAAATAGACCCCCTTCTATACCTTTGAGAAGAGGGAAAACAATTTGCAATTCACCAAGTACAAAATATGACTTAAGCTACCTCAATGAAAACAATCAAGCCTCTCATCTGAATATTACCTTAAATAGCCAACAAAAAATTTTGAGAGTTTCTCAAAAACCTGATGCAAAGTGCATTGAAGGAGCTCCATAGTATGAACTCAAAGTTGATGATCATACACCCATTGGGTAATAAATCAATAACCTAAGGAGATAATACCAACCACAAACCAGAAGCCATGACAGAAGAAAGGGCCCCTTGACATCCATACTAAGGGCAGTCATTATGAGAATGAGCTCACAGTTACAGTAATTAGAACAAATGGATGAAGCAACAAAGTGGCAATCAGAAGCCAGCTCACTAGTAGATCCTGAAAATCACAATATCGCTATACTAAATTCTTATTTATTTAAAATTACCATTTATTTTTATATGTTGTTTTTTCACCATAATATAGAAATTCACTTTTTACTTTGATAAAAAAGTCTTTCCACAGAAATTCAGTTATCCTTTTTGTCTCACTTATATTGGTTTAAGTGATCTAATCACCAATAGACAGTCTGGGATTACTGATGATCCTTAAGAAGTAACCAGTCTGAAATCTTCTCTGTTTTATTATATTACTCATTTATGCAGATACTTGGAGCTGAGCTGCCAAGGGTGAGGTGTATTGTATTCTTTTGTGTCCTAAAGGCCAACGTACAGAGAACATGACAAAGACTGTCAACAAGAGTTTCGCTATGGTTGTGAACAGTTTAACTAAGAGATTGATGCTACAAAAGGTAGCATCAGGTGAGAAATTACTCAATTAGGATGATTGTGACCCTTCTGACATTTGTATTATACTAATCTTTACGGAACAAATCCCCAGAACAACAAATCAGCCTCACAAGTTAAGCAAGCCTAGGTCAGCGAGCTGACTGTGGTGCTCATTATAGGGGTAACATCAGGCCATAGTAGATCATGAGATTTCCCATGAGAAGTTCAATGATTAAGCGGATATGGAAGTGTACAATGGAGAAAATTCCTTTGAACACCTGGTGAGGGAGGAGGATTTTACTGTTAAAGACTCCATACCCTTGAACTAAAAACAAATAATTTATGAAATCAGCTTAAGCACGTTAAAAGTTCTGCTAGAAGAGCATGAATTGCCTCCAATTTACATTGTGAGAGGACCATTTTAGCCATAGTAAAGCTTGAAGCTGTCATTAATATCTGAAGGTCATGTTTATTCCTTGAAAAGGAGATGGAGAAAACACTTGCACTCTGATTGATTGGGGAGAGCGCTTAGAACAGCAAGATAACATGCTGTTTAAACTAAAAATATTATAGACGTGTTGAAGGCTCAAAAGCGTATTATAAAAAAACTCTCTCAACTTGACCAGTTACTTGATTGAATATATCAGTATTGGTTAATTAACTGACTGCCACATAACCGCTCATTATGCTTTTCAACCCTATTGAATATTACCCTAAACTTTAAACCATACTTTATGACCATGACACCTGGAGAAAGAACAATTGCTGATTTTATCCAGATGTAGGAGAACAGCATGGATGGCGCTAGTGGCTTCCAAAAGACTCTCCACATGCAATGGTGTATGAGTTGCAAGGCTCAAGAGATCCTAAGTGCAAGCCTTCAACCTGGATAAACTTGGACTAAGTAAAGAGCATCCTCCTCTAGAGTACAGTATTGAACAATGTGTCAAAACATGAAATAAAAAATATCTAATCTGGGTCAACCTTGGGACAATTATACCACACTGAGAATTTTTCTAGTCATTACAGGTCACAAAACTAAAAGCCTGCACTAGGGTAAAAGCAGTTTTACCTTCCTGGCTAAGCACCCTTCTCAAAACATGAAATAAGAGACTTTCTTTTACCACTCAAAGTCACTTTTGAGCGATTTTAAATTTAAAGTTTTATTTATCCACAGCCGTCTGCCCAAACCTATTCTTTGATGTCCTTGGCTCCGCCTCCTGCCACCCCAGTGTGGGGCAGCAGTGCCCCCCACCTAGCGTTTTCTGCCCCGCAGGCAAGCGCGTTTGGATGGGCTCAAACAGCCCACCCAAAGCTTCCAACTGTTTTGTCCCCCCACGGGACTTAGCGCTCCACCTGGCGCACGTCCACCCTTCTCGCCCCCATCCTCTCGCCCTCCCTCGCTCTGCCATTTGCTATTGCCTTAGAGTGGACTATGGGCGTTTGTTTCCATATGCTGATAAGGCAATTATTGACCTAGCCACTGAGGCCTTTGCGCCAGCTGGCTTTATAGACTTCCGCCCTTTTAAAGGCTACTTTGACGTTGGGTTCCAATCTGAGGAAGATGCTGAAGCGGCAGCACAAACTCCTCTAATTTATAAAAAAACCCCATTCCCACAACCCATACTCGCCTCCCTTCAGACACCACGCTGGTAGTATCCTTTGCAAATCTCCCATCCCACCTTCCACCCCAGGTTTTGTATGACCAGTTGGTCGTGGGGCTCATGGCTTATGGCACTCAGCTCAACCTCATCTTTGCCATTACATCTGGTGCGGAGCGCCTCGCTGCTCCTTGGGCAACAGCCACCATCATACCACACCACCCTACTTTAGCCCAACAAATCCCACCCTGCACTAGTGTGGCTGCAGCGCCTGATCATTTCTTTTGGGCTTGGGTCAATAATGGTAGGCAGATTTGTTCTCTCTGCTTTGGCCTCGACCATGCAAAAATAGCGTGCCATCAGGCCAAGTCCACTGCTGCAGCTTCTGAGCCCCCCTCTGGAGGTTCAGTATGGGGCGCTTTGCTGCCCCCTCCCACCCTCCAATCTCATTCAGTGGGCCCACATGGAAAATCAGCCCCCCCCAAAACCTCCAGCCTCACTCTCCCACCTAAATCTACCCCAGCCAATCAGAGCAATGCTTGGACCACCATTGGCACCCAAGCAGCTACCCATTCGCCCAATCCCACCCACCCAAATACGAACGCCACTATTCCAGTGAACTAAAAATACATGGGATCTATTGGCTGAAAATGACGAATCAGGTAATGTCCTCATTAGTAAGCATACAGGTCAACGTCTCTGCCAAGGCAATTATGGTCAGGAGGAATTTTTTCTTCCTGACTTTGATGAAACCCCTACCCCTCGCCATGTTGTTCCTCTGCCCAATACAGCCCCCTTCCAAAGTGATCACCAGCTCGCCTTAGCTGCGATGGCCTCTCCTCATTGCCCAAAACTATGCACCGCGGTGGCCCAGTCAGTGGCTCAGCTCCAGCATGGCCTGCTCACCCTCTTCTTCCCCCCAACTTCCCTAAATCTCCCTGCAGTGACATCTTGAAACTATTTGATGATGCTGAAATTTCTGTTATGAATGTCGCAAAAATTGCTTCATTCAACCCCTCAGCCAAAATTACTTGCCACAGTATCTCTCTTTTCACCCAACTTCCTGAAGCCCGCAAAGAAGCTGAAGTTCTCCTCGCAGCTTTTGTTGAAACATTTTCCCATCATTATCTTGATGCAGAAGAGAAAAACTCCTACTACGCTGACCTCAACCCCCACTATGCAGATGCCCCAACGCCCTGGCTCTCTACTCTGTTCTGGTACTGTAACCAACATCCCATGATCGAGGTGGGTCTTTCTGAAAACCAACCCCCTGACCCCTCCTCACCCTCTGCCATGGTGGGTTAGCAGTTTCTGCTTCCCACCTGGTTAGTAGTTTTGTTTTGTCATTTTGAGTGTTGTGTTTGGTACTGTCCATCCCCTGGTTGGCGTACCTCGAATAAATCAATCAAAACATGGAATAAGAATTACTACTTATGAAAATTGTCAAGAACGAGTTGGTATCAAACTATACCTCTCACTACTAACTAAAAGCTCAATAGTTGTGGACAACTGGAACTATTAATTTACCTACATCAAAACGGTTCTGTTGAGTTCATTGAAAATTCATTCTTTTAAGATGCATATGACTCTCACAATCAAGAGCGCAATGTCCATAAAGATTAGTGAATCATTATTAGATATACAATGTAATAACTAATTGAGAAAAAGCAATGGGAACTAATTATTGAATTAGCAAGGCAGTGTGCATCGCTTAAATTCAAGAGAAAAAAAAAACTAAAAAAAGATAATCTAAGCCACAAGAGTGCTTGCCCCTATTTTGAAAGACTGCAATATGTGTAATCAGTCTGGGTACTTTTATCAACCTTGTCCACTACTTGCTGCTTAAAAAAGATACATCCCTTAAAGAGGTTATTGCCATTGTTGTAAACTGGGTGAATCTACATACTGAGGGTGAAGTTAATTACAAACATAAAGATATAGCCAATGCAGGGTACCACGTGTTATGGTGCCTAGCGCGATGACTGTGCAAGCTAGATAAGAGTAAATGGTATTGATATAAATAAACTGACCAAAACCTACCTGGCTCTAGCAAACCAACCTACCTGGATCTATTAAATGGTTGAAGAAGGAGAGAAGATGGTAATGTCTTCTTTCAAGAACATAGAACTGGATAGCAAAGATACTTTCAGGGCTACAACAAGTGCTGATGCTATGAGACAGTCTGAAAAATCCTCCACTGATGTTCTGACTACTGGAAACCCATTTGGTAAAAGTTGATGAAAGTTGAGGTGGTGATCCAAAAATTGCGCGTCTTGGCTGTACTGGACACCAGATCTTTAATAAACATGATGTCCTCTAAGCTCACAAAGAGACGGAAGTTTATGCCTGACATTAATATTAACTTGAAGTACTGAACCGCAGAACCAGATGCTACCTGCACTTTAGGAGCCTACTCAGCGCTACCCTTATGCTTTGGATACATGATCTTAATGGACCAACAATGATTCTGGATAATGATCACTATGACTACTCAATTGGGATGCAGTTCCTTCTTGAGTTTAGAGTGACCATTGATTTTACACTTAGCATTAAAGTATCTTAATATATCTACTTCCGCTGGTTTTTAGAGATGATGACGTTTAACAACAGAAAAAATGAACATGTTTATGAAGACAATTTAATTTATTTACCCCATCCACTATAACCTTATAGAGAAGATTGTGAGGCAGCTACCCTCCAAGGTTAGAGCACAAGAGGGGCTTCCTCTAAGTGCTAGTAGAACCATGGATATCTGACCATGGAATCAACGCTTAATGGCCCTGTCATTTAGCGTGGTGATTTCTCCAGATACCAATTTGGAAGTTTACTGTCATTATAAAATCCGTGAACAAGAACCAAAAATTTTACCTTGGTTCTATGAGAGTTGGTAGAGGCGCCAATCTTGGTCTACCCAGATTTCAACAAGACTTTTTAACTCTACACTAACATTAGTGATGTTGGACTTGACGCATTATTGGACCAACTGGACGAGGAAGGCATGAATCACCCAATTATGTATTATTCAATGGTGTTTAGCAAATCTGAGAATAACTACACTGTCACATAGAGAAAGTGACTGGTTGTGGTATAACAGTCAAGCTCTTAAAACCTTACTTGCACAAGGTACACATTAAGGTTGTGACAGATAGTGCATTGCTCCACTGGTTGTGGAATATGAAGGATCCCAGAGGAGCTTTTCCAGATGGGCAGTACTGCTCCAGATATATAAGTTTGAGATCATCCACTGAGCAGAGGACAAACAACGCAATGTTGATAGACTATTGCAATAGACAGTGTTCTACTAACAAGATCCACAGAGCAATTGAGTGTGTAAAATTATTGGGTTGCCATAAGAAGCATGGCAAGACTAAAGATGAATTAGAGAACATTCTGAAAAGGTGCTCCTAAGACAAATGGCATGGCGATGGAAACCTATAGAAGAAGGTTCAATATATACTAATCATACATCAGACCCAGCAACTGGATGGAACTAGTGATGGAAGTGAACAAGCACGTCAGCTATGGCCAATTTGAGAAGACGTTGGCCTACCTAAAGGAGCGCATTCTACTGGGAGTTTATGTCCACTAAAGTTCACCAAGCTTTAGAAAAAATGTATACTTTGTATAAGTTTCCATCTGTTGTAGAAATTCTTTTATTTACACCAATTCCACCTACAGTAACGTTTAGTAATGTGTCTATTGATGCGGTGGGACCACTTTGAACTGCCTCAAGTGGATCAAAGCTCATACTTGTAGCAATTGAAATTCTTTAACAAGTAGACATAGCCTCTGTGGTCAAGGAATAGACCGCGAACTCGACTTCTTGATTTCAATACAGCCAAGTCATAACCAGACATGTTTGCCCACAAGTCTTGCTTTTTGATGATGAGAAGTATTTTTATCAGATATTGTGAGAAAGTTAATGGACGTAGTTGGAGTAATATAACAACTCACAACTCCTACACACCATCATCAAAGTTAGTGTCAGGCAAGCGAATGGAACCTTAGAAAGGATACTGGTGAAGTTGGTCCTCAATTAAAAGCTGAAATATTATAAGTTTCTGCCCCATGAACTGTTGGCTTACAAAATTAGCCACCACCAAATGATTAGATTTCCTTTTTCAGGGCCCTGTATGGGCGAGAAGCAGCACTACAAATCCTGACAACATCAATAACTATATGGACCAGAAGAACCTTCTGCCTGGAAGCTATTATCAAGAGTTAGTGGATGAGCTTTCTGGAATACAATAGAAGGCCTCAAAAAAATTAGAGGCGAATATCCCTTAAAGCCAACAGGAAAGTCAGAGATGATCTAGGCTACTAGAGTTCATCCTAGTAGATAAAACACCGTTTTATCATTTATGGTGAGGACAGCCATAGAAGCTGCAGGCATCCAGACTGGGTCTACTACTGTCTTGGTGAAGTAAGGAGCTGAAAACTCTATCTGGGACAATGATACTAACTTGGTATCTTATAAATACATGTATGGCACTTAAGGTCATTCCCCCAGTTTCAGCTTGGGAAGGTAAGTTTTTTGGAATAGCTAAAAGGGCTACAGTGTATCATTCCTCACCCAAGTGGAATGGATAGAGTTAAATCCCAAATAGGTGTAAATGTGGGAAACTCGCCCGCCACAAAAGGGATTAGACAACTCTTTATAGATGTATATGGGCTGATAAATTTTCTGTGTGATCAGGATTAAGTTATGCAAAATAATTTGATACATTAAGCCCCAGAAGAATATTTTAGTGAAGACAATGAAGCTGACAAAATTGACTATAGATATTGAGCCCTATTTCTATCTTTGGGGGCGAATAACCTGCAATTAGCTTATGATGACGAAGTGATATAACTGAATTACCTCAATGAGAATAAGTGAACTCCCAATTGAATATTTTAAATATCATAGAGCCATTTCTGAGAGTTTCTTAAAACCTGATGCAAAGTGCAATGAAGGCGCGCCATTATAAACCCATAGTTGATGAGCATACTACCCAATTGTGTAATTAATCAATAAACTGAGGAGATGATACTAACCACTAACCAGAAGCAGGAACAGAAGAAAGGGCACTGAAAACCCAGATTCAGGGTAATTACCATGAGAAGTAACTCTCAGCTACAAGAATTAGTACAAATGGATGAAGCGACCAAACTAGCAGTTAGAAGCCAACTCATCTAGGGAATCATGATAATTCTGATATCGCTACCCTAAATCCCAATTATTTACAATTATCATTAATTTTTAATTCTTGATTTATAAAAAAAGATAGAGTAGATTACTTTTTACTCTAATAATAAATCTTTCCACAAAATCTCACTTTATCCTTTTTGTTTCACTTATAGTAATTTAAGTGAACTAATCATCAGTAGACTGTATGAGATAACTAAATGAGTATAATAAAGTATTTGTCTGAAATCTTTTAAATTCAATATGTCAAACATCTATTCAAATACCTTGGAGCTAATCTTCCAAGGGAGATTTTTAACTGGATTATTTTGTGACCCAAGGACCAACATTGAGAGAACATGTCAGAGAATGTCAAAGGAATTTTTGAGGCACAGCCACTTTTCCTGGACTAGGATCATCATCCCTTAAGCACAAGAAAAATCCAAAGGCTAGTTGAACCCCCTGCTACAGCTAAGTGGCCTAGCTCATGTTGTGGATGAGCGCTGGGTCATTTCTCTGGAACCTAGGAATTCCCACTCTCTGTCCCTCCCTTAACTACCCTGGTGGAGAAAATAGAGGGGGTCTTTAGAGAGGTTATCTAATTTAAAGCCACTGGTAGGACCCAAGGACTCAGTCCAACCCTGGCCATATTTCAAAATATTCCTGCTAAAGGGAAAAATGGTTCTGAGCCCAATTATCCAATACTGGTTCAGGAAAGTTAGTTCAGGTTACCCATTATAAAATAATGGATCAGTCCACAATACCTTTAGCTGGCTAATTGACTCATGAGCCAGCAAGATTGTCTTAATCCGTCAGAATGGGCCCAGTATAATGGGGCGAATGGATGACTTAACTTAAACAAACTAGTGCTGGGTTGAAACCATTGACCTGATCTGGCTCCTAAAATCTGGTAGGAGGCTATCAAAGTTTTTTGATTTTTTTTCTGAAACCTCAAAAACACCTTGACCACTGTTTTCTCATCCAATAAGAGCACACCGCTGACCACCATGGTACCAACCCTTCAAAGCCCCTCTCCAATCTTCCTCTCCCCTCCTAAGACAACTGCCCCATATGGTCTATTGTCAGTTCATTCTCCTCATAAGATCTAGTTTTAAACAAGGATCTCCCATTGTACTCATGTTATGGTGGGTGTCAGGTAAGCGACAAGTAAAGTTTAGACCTACCTGCCAGTTTGGATGCAAAAATGCTCAAATGGCATTTTCAAATGCCAAAGACGCTGCTGCATGTGTGATGTTAAATTTTGTGGTGAGAGATTTCACTAGCAAGCGCTAATATGCCTTAATTGTAAACATCAACCAGGCAATGAACCAGGCTTTCATGGTCTCAGCGCCTGTGGGTTTTGGTGCTGGGAAAATTGAGACCATAAAGGGAGGTTTATTTTTTCATAGGTAAAAAATTGAATTTAGGTGTGCGGAATTTTTATCAAATTTAAAAATAGAAAATCAACTTTCAATTTTTATCAGTGTGTTACAACTTCTTAAATAGATGATTAATTTGGGGAATAACTTATAAAAGCTCAGGATCAGGGCCATCAAGATTCACCTGATCTGATGAGCTTTGATAAAGGGAAGGAAGAAAATGAGCTAAAATTGTATGAATTCAAATTTGTTTGTGGTGGGCCAAGTCGCTGTCATTTCATCTATGGATGCCCAGATTGTGGATTTGGTGCAGATTTTGACAATTAGCACAATGACATCTCTTCCAACAGGCAACAGAAACCTCCCAAGGCCACCCCACATTGGGGCGGTCCCAAAAGGTCAGGAACGGGTTTAAGGCTCTTAACCCACTTGTGCCTGGTCAGTTTGCATCTGTTCAAATAAGTGAAATTTGTCAGATGAGGATTTTGGCATTTTCAAAGAGATTTCTGAACTGTTGGAAACTTTTTAATGATGGCCTGACGCCATTGGCAAGTTTCGCCAAAGGTTTGAACTTGGGCGCTTTTTTAATCATAGGTATGCGCCCATTAGACCTTGTTCCAAATATTTTTAAGGAGGGTTCCAAACTGGCGACAACTTTTGACAGTAGCTCAATGCCACCAGCGTGCGTTAACAAAACTAAATATTAACCACATTTTTTGCTGTGGGGGCACGCCTGTTGGGATTAGTTAGCAATATTTTGCAACTGTAAACTATTAATTCTGAAGATTTATTGCTGCCAATCATATTTAGCCCCATTGCCCCATGTGTATGCTGATTTTTACTAACTCACTACAATTCCCTCAATTTGACATAGTTTTTCTCTGAACATTAGAAAAGGGTTGGGAGCGGAATAAAAAGGGTAAGCAGTAACCCACCGCTCATCCACCATATTAGCAAGATTGCCTTGGGAGATAATGGGGGCCGCTGGCCTTATTGCCCCTTCTTTAATAAAAAAGGAACACCCCTTGATCCAAATGGAGGGGACACTCACCCAGACTTACATACCCTTCCCTTTTGCTAAAGGGGGTGCCACCACCGGGGAATTGAGAGAGGGCCACATTCTTATGGGCCTTGTACAATTTTATCACCATTAGCATAGCAATTTTGGGGGGGGGGAGACTGGGAGCATTTGGGTGGGTGGCATGGAAAGCTTCAACAAGCTCCAAGCAGTTGACACAGTCCCGTGCACCAAGCTAGCTATTCTCATAAGCCAGATAGCCTTTCCACATGACTAAATATTGTATTGAGTGGCGTGAGCGGTAAGAGGCCAGAATGCCCTAACTTCAGCTTCCTCTGCGCCCTTGATCACAAAGGGCTCAGGGTCTAAGGGAACTGCCCCTTTGAACGGGACAGCTGAGAGACATGGAAGGCTGGATGTTGCTTCCAGTGGGGTGGAAACTTCAACTGGAAGGCACAATTTACCAAATTTCCTCCATTGTATGGAAGCCTGAACACTTACTTGCAAACTTATGCAAGAGCACCTGCATGTTCAAGGCTATATAATGAGCATGATTTGAGATCCCACCTTTATTTTCATGTGCCGGAGCCATTTTTAATCTGTAAAACATTTATAATCACTTATAGCCTTAATTTTATGCTCCTGAACCATGGACTGTGTGGCTAAGATGTGCTGAGCGAGATTGGTGGTGGCTGGTACCTCTTGTCAAAGGCATGGGCCAACTGAAAAAAATGTATTTTATCCCAAGGTCACTTTATATGGGAAGAAGCCCAGGATGCATGAGTTCCATTACTGTACATAAACTGGGAAAGGGTAAGGTTGTCTACTAGAGTCCTGAGAGGCTGAAGTTTAGCACTTCAGGTACTTCTCCAAGATCTAATTTACTTGTTCAGTTTGCCCATCCAACTGTGGATAATACGTGGTGGATCAGCCGGGTTTAATCTCTAAGATTGCTTAGAGCTTGTTCCAAAACCGTGCTATAAATTGGGGCCCAGGATTGCTGACAATTTCCTGTGGGAGACTGAACATTGAAATTACATGGCACAACAAGGCGGGTAGTTTCTTTGGAGGTAATTTGTAGAGGATCACAGGATGAACATGGAGAATTTAGTAAAGTGATCTACAACCACCATGACTGCAGTAAACCCCTTGGAGCTGGGGTAGCTCAACAGTAAAGTCCATGGACACCGATGTCCTTGGGCCCTCTGCCTTCTGCAAGGGTGAAGAAGACCATTCCTACCAGGCTGGTCTGACTTGGCTCATGTGAAAGTCACAGTTAGCAATTCAGGCTGAAACATCCTTAAACAAGCCAATCCAGTTAAAGGTACGCTTCACTAGATTGATGCATTTTTTATTCCCCAGTTGACCTACTGCCAAAGAGATTGTGATGAGACTGAATAAATTTGGCTTGGAAGATGGGAGGGACCCACACCTGAAACTGAATTGAATGAGCCCCTCAGCCAGAGAATACAAGGAATGTTTGGAAGTTGGGAGGGACAACCGATCCAAAAGTTCCACCCCTTATGCACATGCTGTTTGCGCTGCTAAGAACTGTGAGAGCAAGAGCACATTCAGTGCTAAGTCTGATACCAAAACTACGGGAGGTATGATGGCCATAATCTGGGTTGGAGGAATGACAGTGGTGGGATACGTCTCATTGGAGTCATCTGGGTAAATTGCGGGGTTTTGGCTTAGAAAATTGAAAAAACATTTAATGCTCCTTTCACAACCTTGTATTTGAAGTTAAAACTGCACAAATCCTGGTAGGTATGGGCCTGCCATTGTGACAACTTCTGTGATTTTTTATAACTAAAAAGATCCTGCTGGTCTGTGTCAGAAAATTGTTTTTCTGAACAGTGGGCTCCACTAGTGTGCCAGGCCAACCAGTATGGAGACTGTTTGGCCCTTACTTTTTCGCCTTCATAGGCGTATCAACCCCCTACAAGTCCACGTTCAGCCCATCTACACAGCAGACCAACGACTTTGCTTTTGCCCCATGGTCCATCTTATGTGCCCCGGCGAGTCCATCCTTCATCCTTGGTAACCATAGCACTCCCACACTGCACCACCCTCATGACCAATCACCAACCCACCTTGGTTGTGCCCCAGCAAGTATATCCCCCATCCTGGACGACTATGGTATCCTGCGCTGCACCACCCTCAAGGCTGATGGCCAGCATCACATCATCATTAGTGGCCAGTTGGCCAAGTTCCTGTGGGTTCCTCATAGGGCTGAGGTATGGGAGCTGGCAGCGTCAGCCACTCCAGGCGTGTCACCCCACACCTACTTCAGGGATCTCCAGTCCAACCTTTTTCTAATCTAGAAGATTAACTACTAACAACTAAAATATGATGGGTGAAAGAGAGATTTCTATTTGAAGGGAAGGGAGACTATTTATAATCTAGGCTACTGCGTCTATGAAAACCCCTTGGCCATCCAAGCTGGAACCTCAACTAATAGCAGCCATCCATGGTAGCAATTCATTCCCATTTTTATCCAAATCACCGATTATTAGATTGAATCATCCTTGGCACATGTCACCAGTCAGCCATATATAAATTTCTATTCTAATATATACTTTGAGCATCCTTGGAATAAGTTGTCAGTACTCCAAATTAGGCAGTGAATTCATAATTATACGATTGATAATGAATACTTTGGCTTTCCGCCAGAAAATCCCACATCATTTTTCATGGAAGTTGGCATTAGGATAATATTCCGCCAAACTCATATTTAAATCAGCAAAATCATCATCAGATGGTTGCAAACGAATACATCAGATTTCTGTCAGAAATTACCACATTCACCCATGTATTCACAATTGGCGCCAAACTATGAATCTTCCAGACATAAAACAATATTTTTTTATTTAACTGAGGTAAGCTGACCAGTTGATGGACACTACCAATATATGTAATGGGATAGGGGGTGGTGAAGTATAGCAGGATTTAGGCACCTTAGAGTAGAAGAGCTACCCCTTTTGCCAGCTGGTACCACCAGGTATATGGGAGTTGAATGCCTTACTCCGAAGGGGTATCCCCTGTTATGGAGAAGGTGTGGAGGAAGGGGTCCATATGCAGAAACCAGACTTGGAACCATGATTCAACAAGTTTTTGCTGCTTCAACCTCATGTATCCATATAGCCAGGCTTGAAAGTGTTCCAGTAGGTGTAGGTGAAATCTGCTGATTGTCCCACGGATGGTGGGCATGGTTCCCTTGAAGACATCCAGTGCTATGGTGTGAATTGTCCACATTGCAATGGTGACTATCAGGGAGAAGAGTGTGGGTGGTATCAAGGATTCAAGTTGGAGTGTGAGGAGGCTTCTGGAGATTGACAGCTCCTGGTCATTTTGGGTTCTTAACATATGCGCAACTTCCTGCCATATGGCTCTAGATGGGGGGCATACTTCAAGGCGGTGGTGCAGGGTGGCATCACCTCCACATACTGCGCATGTTTCGTGAAGTGAGTTGGAGCGATCTGTTGTTCTGTAGGTTCTTCTGTGGCAACGCCAGGTGTTACTCTTACCCTTGGCTGAAGGAGTGGATGATCCGTTAGCCTCCATATTGCCTTCTGTGTTGTGAGATCATATAGGATGTATAAAGCATCTAGGTGGTCGATTCTCACGATGAATGGGGTCACATCATGTGTGTCCCTCTGGGGGTGGTCCTCTGGTTTCCTTAGCGTGAAGTGAGCTCTGGGCCTTCCCCTTCCCTGACTAGTTTATGTGAGTGTGACGGTCCACCCCATGTACCAAATGGTGTGGAGAAGGCGATTATAGTGAGGGGGTTCCATGTGGGCCCTCTGCATTGGGGTGGCTTGCAAGGTATGTAAGCATGCTGGACGGATTGTGAGGGTTAGCGTAGTTTAAGGCCTGTGCAAAGTTGACCCTCGCCAATAAATACCAGTGTTGTTGTGGGAGGTTTGGTGCTAGGACTACATTTTTCCAGGTGCCCAATATACAGTTGGCATGGACCTCAAGGTAAAGTAAGCCTATGCCTCCGCTGGAGCGTGGGACAAAGAGTGTTTCCACCCTTACAAGTGGATGGGATCCAGGCCACAACCATCCCTGGATAAGTGCGTGGATTGAGAATATGAATGTAGGTGAGATGGAGGTTTTGTGTGCAGGGAACCACAGCATTGGGAGGATGAGTGAGTTGGTGACTGTTACTCGCCCTGTTAGTCCTGGGGGATCTTCCCTTGAGGGAGGCGATGTGGTTGGACACCCACCATAGTAGATTTTTCTCAATTGTCTCATTGGCATACCCACCTGTTTCCAGCTATATCCCAAGGTGGCAGACAGGCTTGGTTGTAGGAGGTTATGTAAAGGGTAGGATGAGTGGGATTTTTCCTTTGTGGGGGATGTATGGTTTGGTTGTTGTGGCCCAGTTGCTAATTACTTGCCCATGAGGATTATTTCTGTTTTCATTTTGTTCAGCGACGCGTTGCTCACAATGGAATATTCCTCTTGGGTGTGTCCCAGCTGTCGGGCATCATTGTTGTTAGCTATACCTGTCACACAGTCATCCGCAAAGGCTAGTATATTGACTGTTGGCTGGCCTTGTGCAGTTATGCCAGAGAGGCGTGAGTCAGCGATGAAAAGGAGTGAATAAAAAACTGAAGTTATACAGCAGAGACTGAGGGGGTCCCCTTGTTTGAGCCCTCTGTGTGGTGTGATCTTGCTATTATGGAAGCCAGGGCCACATATAGCCATAGTTTGGAAGTTTAAGGATCATCGCCCAGTTTATGAATCTGGGTGGGAGTATGAAGGCGTTTAAGCATTCCTTCAGGTGTGACCAGCTAACGCGGTCATATGCCTTATCCTGGTTTAGTAATACTAGGGCTCTAGTTGCTTTGGACTGCTATATGTTGGTGACAGAGTGATATTGTTCCATATTGAGCGCCCAGGTATGAACCCAAACTGATTGGGTGACAGGACTTTGTAGGCTATTGTGCCTAATCTGGTTGCTTAATTTTCGTAAGTAGTTTTGTATTAGTGTTAGAGAGTGCAATTTGGCGCCAGTTGGCCAGGTCCAGTTTGTCACCCTTCTTAAACAGGGTTATGACATAGGAGTCCTGGCCACTAGGTATGAGGCGTGTCTCCAGCAGGCACTGATTCAACGATGCCAAGAGGAGGGGGCGATTTGTATAAAGTATTTTTTGTAGAATTTGTAGGGTATCCCATCAGGCCCTGGGCATTTCCTACGTTGTGCGCCATGGACTGTGTCCTGAACTCCTCCTGTGTGATTAGGTTTAAGAGGTTATAGTCCAGTGGTGCACTTTGTCTTTCAGCAGTGTGTATAAAATCTTTATTTTTTGGGGGCCAGTTGGGGTGTTGCAGTATAGTTTGGTGTAGTAACAGTATACTTCCGCCTTGACCTCCTCTGGGTCAGTTGCTACGGTGCCATCATTTTTGCAGACCTGTGTGCATGTGGGCTGGTTGCCTTGGGAATGGAATTGGCAGAGGAAGTACATCGATCAGGTTTCACCTTCTTTTATGAACTTACCTTTTCTTGATACTTTGATCTGTGCTGGTGTTCAAAGATGAGGGCGTTTAGGCGGGTGGATATTTCCGCCCATTTGCACCCCCAGTTGGGGCTATAGCTAGACTTTGGGGTGTTGAGCTTGAGGTGGTCCAGTTTAACCAAGGTGCGCCTAATTGTGGCTTTGTCAGCAGCGGTTTATGTGAGGCGAGATGGCAAGTTTTATTTATTAGTTCAGCCTTAAAATTTGCCCAAGTTTCAATGGGATCCAATATGAATGGAGTAGCAAATTCTGGGTTTGTGGCCTCATGTTCAACCTAGACAGACATTTCGTGCAATTTTATGTCTTCTGGGTGTAGCTTCCTTCAGGTTTACGCCTTTGTGGGAGTTTAAGTTGGCGAGAGCTGCACCAAAAAGAGTTGGTGATCAGAGAAATTGACCTTTTTTGTTGAGAAGTTGGAGATGTTCAAATGGTGGGTTTTCAGGGCAAGGATGTAGTTGATGCAGCTCATTGAGATGAGGGTTCCCTCACATATTTTGGGACATGTCATGTGGGGAAGGAGTGGTGACCTGGGTGGAGGGTATTATGTAGGCCAAAGGATGCCTTCATTGCATGGAATTCAATGCGCCTTGGTAGTATCCACTGGAGCTAGGCCATCAGTCCGAGTTGGGGTTATCCCAGCAGTTAAAATCTCCCAACATGATGGTATCTGGTGGGAGGGTGAGTGTTGGGACAGCTTTGAGGAATTGTTTCCTCTTGGCTGAAATACATGGTGCTTAGATACACGCTTTTGAGATTGTGTCCTCTTGTTTTGCAATCATTGCTACCAGGACACGGCCATGCAGATATGAAGAGGAGTTGGTGATTTGTAATTTTTTTTATTTTGGACGACCACCCCACAGTGGGACGTCCATACCAATAGTGTTAATGAGATCCTGGCTGACCAGGATCCCTCTTCCCCTGTAGACAGTAGATTGCTTGGATGGTCAAGATGTCTACAGGGGGTTTTTTACAGGAAGTCCAGCTTTTTGGCTTGGGACGCTTGATCCCTGGCTCCCATGATGTTTAACGTCCCTATTGACACTGAGGTGCCTGCGGCGCCTCAGGAGCAGTTGGGAGGGTCATCTGGCCCTAAACCACCATTCACTGTCTTGAACTTGCACCATGTCACTAGGCCATTCCACTATATGTCACTGTCTGATCCCTTACCCTGTGTCAATTTTGTGCAGGTTTTGCAGTTTTTTAGGTATGAATTAAATTTTCCCGCACATGGCTCATAGTGGTTCAGTGCGGTGCACTAACTGGATTCTGTAGTTTCAGGGTTCAAATTTGAAGAATTGGGTCCTGCATTTTCGCCCATAGTGAAGCTAAATTGTTCTAATAAGTTCACTTGATTTATACCACTTGCTGATTCAGTCAAATTGTTGAGAAAATTTTCAGCTCGGGAATCATTCTCTGATTAGGTGGCTTGGTTAATTTTCTCCAAGTTCTCCTCATCTTGGGCATTTTGTTCTAATTGGTTGGCTCGGGTGATTTTCTCTATGTCCTCATGAGTTTGGCCAGGGTCAATGGTGGAGGCTCCAAGCAATGCAGCCTTGGCCGCTGCCCGCTTGTGGGCCTTCTGTACCATTTTGCATAGTTTGGATGATATTAGGGTCTATGAGGATGTATCGACCATCCTCTCCCCAGAGGAAGTGGCGGTTGCTGTCAATTATTTTGGCGAAGGCTTTGCCATCTTCATCCATGGCAATATCACAGAAGTCTGGGGACAAAATGCCCTCCTTCATGGGAAATACGTGTTCCTTGTGTCCTAATGCGGTGCAGTGGTTGCAGATAGGTGGTGCACGTTCTGGTGTGACGCAGAATGCCTTTGAAACTCCCCCATCCAAGAGGCAAAACACTGCTGTGCATGGCATTTTTGTGAGGTCTGTGGCCACATTGGGGACCTGGTTGATCATGGCGATTGCCTTTCCTGTGCACAAGTTTGGCATAAGTGAAACCACTGTAGTTTGAGTTGCTTAATTTCTCAGTAACTTTTGAGTCCATTTTGGAGCTCCTCCTCAAATTACCTTGTGGGTAAGGTTGGTAGAGAGTGAGTCAAAGGAGATGAACAAAGTGTTTGCCTTGTTCCATCTGGTGCATGCGGTGTGCACAAATTGTTTGCCCTTGGGGAAGGCAATTTTTATGCAGACTTTTGCGGTGGCGTCTACATCTTCTTTGGTAATAAAGCCCATATTGATCCAGCTGTGGTGGATGGTATGGGTGGTAACATACACCGCATGGGGAAAGTGAGGCATATGCCTCGCCCACTTTCTCTCACAGAGTTGGAGGCTCAACCCCTAGGAAAAGTTGGAGCCCGTGCTCAACCTTTGATAGGGGTTGGGCATATTGTATTTCCATGTATAAATTTTGTTTCATGGTAATTTCCACAAACCTGGACAGCTCTGTGTTTGTGGTTTCTTGGTGGTATTGGTTCCTGGTCCCCCTCTATGGCGTTTCTTGACCTTCAGCGCACTGTTTTGTCCATTACCTGATATGTCTTTCGCCCAGTTTAATTGGAATTTGTTGAATTCGCTTATTTCTCTTGTGTGATTACCAAAAAAATTGTTCATATTGACTTGTAGTAACTAACGTTATCATTATGGGAAAGAAAAGCTTCAACATAGAATATTTTTATAAGATTTTGATTCATTCGAGGTAAGCAAACCAAGGGATGGATAAAACTGAAACAAAAAAACTAAAAACCAACTTAACTAAACAATTCAAACAAAACACCAAAAATGAGAGGATTAAATGATACACACCAAATGAAAACAAACAACCAGGTGGGGCAGCGGAAAACCACTAATCCAACCATGGCTGAATGGGAGGGTGATTGGGGGCTCATCTTCAGCAGCAGCTTCCTCATCTTAGAGTAAGGCGCATGTCAAGGCGGAGAGAAAGGACGTTGGGGCATCAGTGGAATGTGGTTCAATATCATTAGTGATTGGTATCTCATGGAAATTGCCAGCTAAGAAAATGGCGCTGATATATTTGGTTAAAGCCTTTTCAGCTTTAATGCGAGTGTCTAGGAGTTTAATGAACATGGAAATATTGGTTTGGGTAATCTTAGCTTTAGAATAACGTGCTACAGTCACCACGTTCTGGATAGCGTCAATGACATTTTTGTGTAATTGATTCACTATAATCTTACTTTGTGGGGTGAGGGTTGAGGGGATAAAAGGAGGGATAATACCTCCTGTGAGCATCGCCACTGATTTGGTGACAGCTTTGAGGAGGGGCCAACAATCTGGCGTAGCAGCAGCTTTGACTGCAAGCTGGTGGTCACTGCAAAATGATTTGGCATTTGGCTGTGAGGCATATAAACAAGGGGCATTTGGCGTCCCATTTTTGCATTAACAAACCGCTTGATTTGCAGAGATGATTCTTCAATGAGATTACCTGATTTGTCAATTTCAGACAATAACTTGCATGGGTTCTGGTTGATTTGAATTTGGGAAGCGTCATATGGTTGAGGTTTTGTTGATAAATTGGGGGAAGCATGGGTTTGAACTGGGGTCCAAGCTGGTTTTTTTATTGAAAGAATCATGTGTGGCACTGGGGCGAGGAGGAGGCTGATTGGTGACTGCAGGTGCGGCTGCAGCAACAGGCTTTGGGGGAGGGTAAGGTAGGATTGTACCCCATATCAGAGCTGGTGTGGGGTGAGTGGTGAATTGGAGGCCAGCAGACAAAAAGTCTGAGCCATTGGAGGCAGCTAAGGAAGGGCACTTGCGTTTTGAGTGGTCCAACTTGAACAGGATGGACAGATTGTCTTCCCGCCCTTACATGGGCCCAGAATGGATGGTCAGGGGCAGAATGAATGATGTCACAAGGGGGAATCAACATGACAATTTTTTAAGTTCAGAACTGATTGTGGCATACACCTGAGGCCCAGTGAGGCGTGTGGCCCCATTTGGGACCACAAATTGTAATATGGGGTTGGAGCCATAGGCTGCCAAACCGTCCATCATCTCCTGATGGAGCACCACAGGGGTTTTCAGACATTTTCCCTCTCAGCTGCAGAGGAGTTTGTCTTGGGTCAAAATCACCTGAAATGAGGAACTGTCAGCCATTTACAAATTTCTGAAGACCCCAAATGTGATTTTGAAAATAATGGGATTGAAAATATTGGAGATATTGGCCAAAAGACCCTGGCTGATTTTTGGTGGAACCCCATTAATTGGGGTAACACCATTTTGACACCTGCTCGGGCATCAAAAGAAAAATCAAATGGTCAGATTTCCCTGACTTTACAACAGACCTTTGGGCAACCCTTGGCAGGTATTCCCCCAACCATCATCAGATCCTTCAAACCACCTATGCGGGGGCCACCCCCTTTTATAGGCATGGTGGAGGCCCCACAAGGTGAAAGTAACTTCTCTAACAACGATTGGTTGTGGTACATCAAAACCTTACCAAATGGATATATTCTGCCCCAAAAACCCCAACCTTTGATTTACCAATGATTAACTCCTTTTCCCCAAGATCTGATAGGATCATAACCCATATTATCTAAATTGGAAGCATCAAATCTATTCCAAACCTATCCCCAAGTTTCCACCAACCCTCAAAATCAGGTTAATAACTGAAAGTCAAATATTGGAAGACTCACTTTTTTACTTTACCCCGCGCTCCATATTAAAATATAAAAATCTAACTTTTTATAGTTCTATATTTTTTACTTTATTAATGAAACCTTTGTGGGATCCAGTGGCATTAGCACCAGCGAGCACCTAAATAGCTGGATCCCTACAGGTGGAGGTGGGTGGGAAAACCAGAAAACTGAACCACCAAAGTGGTATCTTCTGACCATCTAGTACTAAAAAAAAGTGGTATCTTCTGGAAACCAGGTCCAAATTGTGGGGAGAAGGGCACACTGGAATACTAGGGGCACAGTTGCCGCAGTGGAGGCTTCAGCTTCACTCGTGAAGCCAAGATCAAAATACCCCTTATAGGGGTGGAAATCAATAAACTGGCGGTAGTCATCACCACCTGAGCTATTTTGATAATGGCTTGGTCATGGTAAGGGAAAAGTTTCCCATAGTTGACTCTAAGGTTAAAATGCATGTTGCTCCAGGGGAGCACCAGGGGGCAATGAGGTACCATTTGGGTACAAGTGAGGTGAGCATCGAGATCCTTGGAAGGAATGAATCATCCCAGGGGTTTGGTATGACTGGGTGAGCCAGTCTGAGCGTGTTTTCCTGCTGGACTGAAAATGGTGGGGGAGTTTTGCCGCTTCCCCACACTGGAGCAGCTGGCAGAGAATCTGAGGACATCAGAGTTAAAAAATGGCAGGCGATTGAAGATTTCTTTTTCTGTAAGATTTTTATTGGAAAGTTACGCTGAGCGTAAATAGAGTTATTTTTATAACATTAAATAATATCAAACTAGGCAATTAGCTGGCAATCACGCCCAACTAACTGACTTCCTTAATTTTGATAATATTAGGAGGAATTCATCTGGTTAATTTTCTGACAGTTTGTTTGCACAATTAGCTCATGATGAACGCACTGCAAGAGGTACCGCCAGTGGGCCAAGGCACACATCATGGCTGCAAGCTCCTTGTCATAGATGGCTCAGGATTTCTCAGTGGAAGAGAATTTTCAGGAAAAAAGCAACTGGATGTTCAAAACCATCATGATCTTGAATCAAGACAGCCCCTGCAACAGCGGAAGATTCATCACATGCTATGACATACAGTTTGGAGGGATCTACATGTTTAAGGAGTGGGGTGACAAAAACACCTCCTTAATAAAATCAAATGCCTGCTGGCACTCAGGCGTCCAACTAAAAGGGATGTTCTTGCCCATGAGCGGATGGAGTAGGGTGGCTATTTGGGATAGGGCGGGAGAGAATTTTTGAGGAATATAATACTGCCCAAGAAGCTTCTCAATTGCTTTTGGGTTGTTGGACTTGGCCATTTGCAGATGGCGTTTAGTTTTCTGGGCGGAATGGCGTACCATCTTTTAAAAATGAGGTTACCCAAGAATGTGACTTTCTCCTGGTAAAGTTGCATTTTAAAGGCTTGACAAACAGGCCCACCTTATGCAAGACATCCACTAATTCCTCCAAATCCTTCCCATGTTGTTTGGGAGTAGGGGAGTGTACTAAAATATTATTGATATATGCAACCACAAAGATGAACCAAAGATCACCCAGTACATTATCAATCATCTTTCAAAAGGTTGCAGGCGCATTCTTAAGCCCATAAAGCATTACTCAAAAAGGAATTTACTTCATCTTGTCCAGATAGCGGTAAGCCATTCCTGGCCTTCCATCACCCAAATTTGATTAAATGCATTAACTAGATTGAGCTTGGAGAACATGTGCAATTTGGCAATTGCTTGGCTAATTGTCTGTTCCTAAAGGCAATGGATAGGGATTGTGAACTGTAATATTGTTAAGATGACTTTAATCCACGCAGGGACAAAGGGAAGCATCTGCCTTCTTAGCAAAGACAATGAAAGTCTCTTTGAATAAACTATCCCTTATTGAGCATGTTATCTAACCATGCAATGAGGGCTTCTTCCTCCGCAGTATGCAGGTACAGGGGTCAGTTTATGTTCATCACCCTTAACGTTGTCTGAAAACCCAAGTCAAATTCTATATGAGGGGGAAGGTGGAAAGCCTGCTCGGAATCAAAAATACTTTGGTAGCCCATCAATTCAGCAGAAAAATCTGGTGGAAGGCCTATGAGGTAAACAAGGGTTATAACAGAACCCTGGCCAAAAGCTTTAGGTGAGGATGTCCAGCAATGAAAATTCACCCTCCACCTGATTGTTGGAGAATGACAGCGTGTTTGTCTCCAAGTGGATTCTCACATGCTGCAGAAGCCACCAACCCACACCCAAGATTACTGGAAACATAAGGTTGGGCATTGCAGAGAAGCGATCACAGAAACTAAACTGTTGGACTGAGAAAGGCTTGGGGCGCCATACTTTGAAGAAAGGTTGGGCGGCCAATGATGCAACCAACACTGCTGGCCCCCATGTCAAAGTCTAGCTCGAGCTGCTGAGTCAACTCTCTCTCTATTGAAGTTACCCTCTGCCCCATGTCAACCAAGGCCTCAAAAGACACGTGGTGTTCCCCAATACTAATTTTCATGGGTAATAAAAAGTATGCTGATATATGTATATTGGCAGATACGGTCATTTCTGCTGATAAAAGAGATTAAAATAAGATCAGGGAAAATAACAAGGTTTGTGACAGGAGCAAAACTGGTTTAGATAAGGTGTTGGATCCTTTTTTCTTCAGGCTGGTCCACAAACGATCTACAAACAGGTGTGCTAGAGCAAACTAACACAGGCGTGGGGTCAGCATCAGCGTTAAAATCAACGCAAATACTGATTCAATGCTGGGATTGGAAACAGAGGCCAAGTCAAAGGCTTCAAGAGTGAAGATCCCATTTTGAGGGTGGACCAAGTAAAATGTTGAGGACAAAGGGAAGTGCAGCTATATGTTTTTTTAAAAACCCTTAGAGAAAAGCATAAAAAATTGGCAATTGGCCAGACAAACAACATATGGCAGGATACCAACTGTACATTCTTCTGGTATAAGATGACCACTGCTGCGCTCATCTCGACAAGGAGTGTGAAAATGGCATAAAATAATGGGCGGTTGATTATGTCAGTAAAGCGGCAAGTAAAGTTTCTACTGTCCTTCTTTTCTGGATGCAAAAACGCCCAAATTGCAATCCTGAATGCCAGAGGCGCTGCTGCTTGTATGACGTTAAATTGTGCAGTGAGAAATTTCACCAGCAAGCGCCAATAGGCCATAATTGTAAAAATCAACCTGGCAACAAACCAGGTTGTCACAGCCCCAAGGACTGTGGGTTTAGTTGATGGGAAAAGTCAGATCAGAATGGGAGATTTGAATTTTGTCATAGGTAAAAAAATTAAATTTTGGGGTGGATAATTTTTATTAAATTTAAAAAAATAGAGAATAAGCTGTCAATTTTTCAGTGTGTTTCACTTTAAATAGACAATTTATTTGGGGAACAACTTATGAAAGCGTGGGATTGGGGCCCTTGATTTTCACCTAACCTAGTGAACTTTGAGTGAGGGAGGGAAAAAACAAAGTTAATTTGAACTGACTTCAAGATTGTTAGCGGTGGGCTAAGTCATTGTTAATTATTCTATGGACGCTAAACTGTGGATTTGCCGCAGTTTTTATGATTAGCGTGATGGTGTCTTGCCTGATGGGCAGCAAGAATCTCCCAAGGCCACCCCACATAGGGTGGTCCCAAAAGGTCAGAAATGGGTTTGGGGCGCCCAACCCACCCATATCCTGTCGCTTTGGCATCCATTTGACCAAGCGGGAATAATCAGACAAGGATTTTGATATTTTCAGAGAAGGTTCCAAACTGTCAGCAACTTTTGACGATGGCCTCACACCATTAGTGAGTTCCACCAAAATTTCAAACTTGAGCGCTTTCTTCATTGTAAGTACGCGCCCATTGGGCCTTGTTCCCAATATTTTTAGAGAGGATTCTGAATTGGAGGCAACTTTTGACAAGTGCCCAAAGCCATTAACATGTGTTACCAAAAAAATTGACATTAACTACATTTTTCGCTGTGAGGATATGCCCATTAGGCTTTGTTACCAATGTTTTGTGGCTGTCAACTATTAGTCCAAAGATTCATTACTGTCAATCATATTTGGCCCTTTTGCCCCAAGCATATTCCAATTTTTGCCAACTTTCTACAAATACCTCAATTTACTGTAGTATTTTTCTGGATGTTAGAACTGGGGTTGGAGAAGAACCTTAAAGGGTAAGTAGTAACCCACTGCACATCCACCACATGAGCAAGATTGCCCTGGGAGATGAGGGGAATGGCAGCCTCCTTGGCCCTTTCTTTTATGGGAAAGGGATCACCCCAGATCCTAACGGAGGGGGTGCTCATCTGCACTTACAGTGGGCTTCATCCACCACATTAATTTTTAAAAAATTCTTCTACTGATCTGACAAAATATACTGCTGCCAAAATTATTATTCTGATGATTGTCAAATGAGCTCTTCAATTGCTTGACCCTGCCACCTGGTGGGTTGTCAATTTTATAAAAAGATTTGCCCCAATTGGTGGGTACCTATCCGCTGCACATTTAACGTCCATTTATTACAAATCCAGTTTGCTGACCCATCATTGATTCAGCAGAATCCCTTTCATCAATGAAACAGCAACAGGTCAACTCCACCTCATTTCCAGTGGAACCAGTGTCTCCGCTTAGTCAATCTACTGATGATCTCATTCACCTGAGTGGGCTGGAGCACCCCCTCAGTGGGAGCTCAGCTCAAGTGTTTTATGCAGGCTTCATCTTTGTTCCACTCCCATTGGTGATCCCATGTGTGAACCAAATCTCATCAACCTTTGCATCCCCCGTATAGGTCCCCACCAGAACTTTTTAACCCTATTTTGATTTATCTTTTTTGTTTTGTGAAATTGACTGATGTCCTAAATCTTGGAAGATCCCAATAAAGTGCTGAAGACTTGACCTGCCTCCTGGCTATACTGATACTCCACCTGAAGGCCAGCAATTGTAGAACTCCAAGAAGTTGTTGTCATCCCTAAGTCCACTACCCTGGGATTGCCCCTGAGAGACCCATAGTTGCTCTATTGCATCCATTTGGTTCACCTTGGTGCCTTCAGTATTTTGTTAAACTTCTACTACCCTCAATTTAACGCTAGAACCCTCTCTTCAAAGTCATTTGACCACTGTGCCACTGGAATTATAAGCTCTACAATGGTCTTCACAATACACAGACTGGGATCCCAGTATTATTTTAATCAGCCGCGTTCTTGGCATTAAATAAGAAATTTTCTATGGGCGCAAACAGTTTTCTAAGAGATCAACTTTACAACAGTTAGTTATAGGAGAGAAATTGCTCATTAAGGATGATTATGAACATCCTAAAGGTTGTCTGGTGCCCAATCTGTGCAGAACAGATTCTCTGAGCAGCAAGTCAGCCACACAAATTAAGCAAACTGGGGTCAATGAGCTGACTCAAGTGTTGTCAACGCTTCATCAACTGCCATTAAACCCTTATCAACTGGTTCAAAATTAATCAATATGTTCAAGATAATTCAATTAGTAATATTAAATCAATAATCAAACCACTTGCAAAAACATTAAGGTCATCCTCAACATAACATTAATATCCTGTGGAACCATATCTGGCAAATTGGTTAGTAATTTATAGAGAATTAAACCAAATTATAGTTATCAATTTTGATTACTCCAACATCCACTATATTTTCCATGTTCTAATTTGAACCCTGGTGGATAAAACAGATATTTCGTTATAATCTATCAAGCTAAATTATTTGGACATTCCAAAATCCCAACACTTACCCAGAAGGGCTAAGCTAAAGTTGATAGGGGGAGGAGGAATACCTGATGCAAGCATCACCACTAACTTGGCAACAGCTTTGTGAAAGGGATGGAAGTTGGGCGAGTCATCTTTTTCAACAGCAAGCTAGTGGTCACTTCAAAACAAGTGAAGTTTTTGGGGGATAGAAATGAGGGTGAAATTTTGTATTGTATCCAGAATGCAAAGCACATTTGAGGTAATGATTGGATAGTTTAATAATATTACCAAATTCAGAAACCTTATACAATAAGCTCCAAGGATTCTGGTTAATTTTTATTGGGGCATTAGAAATATATTGAAGCTTAGATGGCAAATGAGAGTAATCTTGGGCCTAAACTGTAGTCCAAGCTGATATCTGACTAGCTGGTGTAGATGAAAATTCTGGGTTGAGCAGGTGCTTGATTGGATGCTGCAGGAAATACTGCAGCAACAGGCTTTATGGAAGAGGTTAGGATATACCCTGACAGAAAAGATTGCAGGGTTTTCAGCTGATTGGTTATGAGAGAAGGTAGGTGCAGATTCTGCAGAGGCTGCAAGGGAGAGGCATTTGCATTTTTTATAACCCAACTTTAAACAGGATGGACAGATAGTCTGTCTACCATCTACATGGGCCCAGAACAGATGATTAAGGGAAGAAGGGAAGACAGTGAAAGGGGGATTGATGGGTAATTTTATTAGTATTAGGGCATATTGTGTCAAATCCCCAAGTCCCTGATAGATAAGTGGCCCCATTTGGGACCACAAACTGTAGGATGAGGTTATATTTATAGGCTGACAAACCAACCATCAGCTTCTTTAGAAGTACTTTGGGAAAAAGATAGGTAGGCAAACCAGTGAATTGAGTTAACGTAGTGGTGTCCACTGATATCCAGGTGCAAGTTGTTGGGAGAGAGGTGCCCTGGAATATTAGAGGCATAGTCACTGCATTGGTGGCATTGGCTTTGCAAATGAACCTAAATTAAAATACCCTTATAGGGGTGGAAGTCAATGAAGCTGGTGGGTTCAATCACTGGCTGAGCTAATTCATTATTTGTTTATCTTTGCATGTGAAAAATTTCTCATACATAACCTGAAGGCTATATTGCATGTTGCTCTGAGGAGCAATGGGGGGCTTTGAGGCACCACCTGGGAACATGTGAGGTGGAGGTCAAAATCCTTGGTATGAACATATCATCCCAAGGATTTGGGAGGACTGGATGACCCAGTCCAGACATTTTCCTGTTGGTCAGAAGATGCTAGGGGTTTCACCACTGCCCCACACTGGAGAATCAGGCAGGGAAGATGAGGACATTTTGGTTGAACTGGGTGGTGAGAGTTTGAAGTTAATTTTTCTTTACTTTTAATAAAAAAAATTGGCTGAAAAGTGGTGCTGAAAGAAAGCTCTAGTATAATTTTTTTAATAATAACTTAAATAATATTGAGATTTTAGTATAAAAATTTCTGAGAAGTTAAATTAAGCGTTTTATATTAAATTCTTACATATTATAATTATATAGCCAATTATAGTTTCTTAATTAATATTAATAAAGACTATAACCAATATCTTAAATAATTATAATCAAAAACTAGATATCTAGCTAAAATAATTTATATACAATTAGTAAGATCATAGCTGTTTCTATAGCTGGTTTTTAAGCTGTTAAGTTTTACTTTACTTTTTTTACTATGCTTAGAAAGTGGTGCCAAGTGGAAAAAAGATCAAGTATAATTAAATTTTAATGAATAAATTATATAAAATATTGAGTTTTTATTATAATAAGGTCTGATGTATAATAAATTATATTTATATTAAATCCTTACAGATTATAATTATATAGATATTTTTCTAGTACTAGATGGATAATTATATAGATATTTATAAATTTTTAGTTATTATTGATATAAATTATAGCTAATATTTCAAATAATCATAATTAAAAACTAGATATCTAGCTAAATTAATTTATATACAATTAGTAAATCATAGCTGTTTATATAGCTAATTTTAAATTTTTTAGTGTCTATTGATTTAATTTCTTTATTTTATCATGCCTAACCTTTTATATATACACTACGGTCTCAATAAACTTTGGACTTAAATCCAAAGAATATTTAAATGGTCCGAGTATAATTACGTGTAAATTATAGAGTTATCAAATATTTTAGCTGAAATAGGAACAGGCAGTTAAATGATAATAGGTAGCAATTAGTTTAAGAGTGATTAGGATACGCATACTCAAGGCTAGGATTAGGATTCAAAGTGTAACCAATGGTCTCTAGGATGGCGAGTGTGTGGGGGCCATATGGGGCAGTGGGCCAGGAACCGTTCCCTTTAACGAAAGTATATATATTATTTGTTTCGGTAAGTTTATGGGTCATCAGAAGATCTCGAGTATTATCATATATGTCGTGGCTCAGGTGTACGATCTATGAGCCAGGGATGAAGGGGTTGAAAGAGGTTTCAAGTGGAACGGATAGACCGGAGTTGGTTACAAAAGCCATAGTGCCCTTCGTAGTTGCATTGTCGTTGAGATACTTTAGTGGTTGGTTGAGCTGGTCTTGAGAGGTTTTGTCTTTCATCGAAAGAACAGAAATTTGGTTTAATAAACTAGGTAATCTGATGTTTTGATTGGTAAGCTTAATAAAGAAGTCCATAGGATATAAAACAAAATCATGTTTGTTTGCAATGACGGTAGTTGGATGAATAATACTTACATTTTTGATGCCCAGCCCGGAAACAAAGCCAAGCCCATGGAGAAGTTCGTGGCAAATCACTTCAACTAGGCGTTCCTTTTTAGTATTAGGATTCAGCGCAATTGCTATATCATGTGAAACAGCTGGCTCAGCTATAAATCCTTGTTTGGCGAGTGCTTTAGGGCTATCAGTTGGAACGGTTCCAACCCGATATTTAGGTATCTTCATGAGAAATCTTATATTGGAGGTGTATCTAGGGCTTGTAGCGCCTAGCACTAAAGCGTCTTCAAATTGTTTGTAGATGGCAACGACATGTATTTTGTGGGTGAGTTGAATGGCGTTTGTGAGATAAATTATTGCCCTATTGAAACTGTTTGACATGCTCACAGTCTATGATGCAGTCAAGCCGAACCTCAACTAAAGAGTTTGGCGGTGTGATTATTTTCATTTGGTTGATTTGAAGGCTAGAAAGCTATCCGTACTTTGCTTTTATTTCTAGAATTTTCTTTTAGCTTGCCAGTTAATTCTAGCTATCCACTAAATCGAACCAATTCACAGTGTTTAAATTAATAATGGTTTGATCGGTTGGAATAGTTATGATAGACTAGTGGCTATTCCTCATTTCCACTTATCGATTCTATGATGTGCCTTAGTCTTACAACTCTGCCTAAAGTTTATTCGCGAATTTTTGCTCACTGGTTATACTGTGCGGATTAATCAAACCCCTATTTACCCGAACTACATTTGCAATAAACACTCGAAATTGCTAGATTAGTCATGCGTCAAGATCTTGCTTGAATTTAGTTGATTAATATTTAGGAGTTAAAAAGGCTTAGGATAAAAGAAGTTATCGCTTAAAACTTTATTTAGTAAATTCTATTGTTTTAGGTATTATGATTGTCTATGATCTCCATTTTTACCCTGAGATCCCTAGTTTAATTTATACGGAATTAAAATGTTTCCACTTTAATCCTTAATAACGGAGTTTCACCATCTAGTACTAAAAAAATAACGGAGTTTCAGAAAATAGCATAAAATATAAACTTAAAGTTGTATACCTATACAGTAAAAGCTTAGTGGTAACTTTAACATACCACCTGTAAAAATGAAGAGTTAAATTTAGCCTCCATGAAGTTTAGAAAAATGATTTACGTACAGTTGAGGTTGCCCCAGTGGTAGAGTATGGACACAATGACAATTGCATCTCTAATTTGATCACAGTAGAAGAACTTGAGCAGGTGACAATTTGAGTGTTGGCATTGCGCATCATTGCCCCAAACTGAGAACGCAAATAGCAAGATGGTCTATGAAATTCCTGGCCTATCATAATGCCACACAAGGAGGTTTACTGGGATCTATATTGCCTTCCCTATGATTTCGATTTCCCCATTTGCCCCATTAGTCATTGAGGTATCATCCCCAGGTCAGCCCACGTTGAATAAATAAAAATGATTCAATTTATTAGAGGTAAGCCAAAAAGGGATAGATATTACTGAATGCTCAAAAAGTGAAAAGAAAAAACCTAACAAACAAACCAAAATGCCTAAACTGAGCATTTAAATGCAAAAAATAACTAAAATACAACCAACCAGGTAAGAAAGTAGAAAACCACTTATCTGACCATGGTGGAAAGGGAGGGGAATTATGGGTCTTGTCCCAATTGGCATCTTCCTCATCCCAGAGCAAGGTATAGGCCAAGATGAGGAGCAAGAACATAAGGGCATTGTAGTATTCAGCTCAATATTTTCTAAGGGCAAATTACAAAAACATTATCCATAGATAAGCCTGCCAATATAAGTGGCAATAGCTTCTTCAGCTTGGATAAGGGTATCAGGGAGTTTGGTGAATGTGGCAATATTGGCGAAGGTAATTTTTGATTATATACTACCAATGCAATGTTCTGGATTGCATTGTTTTTTAAGTTCAAAAGGTTTCACTTGCCCAAAGGGAGCAAGGTTGATGGGAGGAGAGATACCCCCTGCAAGCATCACCACTGATTTGGTGACAGATTTATAGAGGAGAAGACAGTCTGGTGATGCAGCTGCTTCAACATCAATCTGGTGGTCACTTTGGAATGGAGTAGAATTTTTTTGAGGGGCTTAGAATTGTGAGGAGAAATGGGCATCATATTTAGCATGTAAAAACTGTTTAAAGTAAAGATCAGATGGTTCAATAAAATCACCTAATTCATTAAACTCAACCAACAAACAAAAAGGGTTCTGATTGAACTTGATTACACATTGGCTAAGTATGAGGCTTAGCTGGTAATTTAGAGAAAGCTTGGATTGGCCTATACTCCAAACTACTTTCTGATTGGCTGGGATAGTTGCAGTTCTGGGCTGAGGAGGAGCCTTTTTGGATGTCACAGAAACCACTACATAAGCAGGCTTTGGTGTAGGGAATTAAGTTTATACCCCATACAGAAGATGTCACAGGGACAATGGTGGGTTGATCACCAGTGGAGGTGGTTGCGGATCCAGAAGAGTTGTAAGGTAGTGGCACTTGTGTTTTAAGCGATCTGAATCAAAATAGGATGGACATATTATCCACCCACCCTTGATGTGGGCCCAGAATGAATGGTTGAGGGCATAATGGAATATGGCGCAAGGGGATTTGACAGGGATATTATACTAAATTAGGGCATATTGTGGAAAATATTTCTGAGACCCTGAAAGACAAGTGGCCCATTTGGGACCATAAACTGTAGGATGGGTTAGAGACATAGGCTGCCAACCCAACCATCAGCTCTTTGTGGAGCATTTTAGAGGGAAGGTGGGTGGGAAAACTGGTTAACTGAACCACCATAGTGGTATCTGCTGGGAGCCAGGTGTGAGTTGTGGGGAGAGAGGTATCCTAAGATACCAGAAGCACAGTCACCGCAGTTGCAGCATTGACTTCACAGATGAAGCTCAGTCTAAAAACCCCTTATAGGGGCAGAAGTTGATGAAGCTAGTGGATTGCAACACAACCTGTGCTATTTTAGTAATGGCTTTGTCAGCATATGGGAACACTTTTTCATATTAGGCTTGAAGTACAAAATGCATTTTTACCTAGGGGGAGTACCAGGGGATTTAAGGTACCACCTGGGTTTGTGAAAAGTGGATGTCAAGACAATTGGAGAAACAAATTGTCTCAACAATTTTTGAGGAATTGTGATCCAATCTGAATGTATTTTCCCACCGGATAGAAAAGCTAGAGGGTTTTTGTCACTAACCTGCACTGGAGCAGCTGATGGTGGATCTGAGGACATCAGGGTAGAACTAGGAAATGGGAGTTCATAGTGGTTAATCTACTCTACTTTTCATGTAAAATTCACTCAAAAATTTATGCTGGGCAAAAAGATTTTTTAAAAAGAAATGATTTACATACAAAATTAAAATCTACATTATCCTGCCATCTAATTTACTTTGTAAAAGGTGGTTAGTCTAGTCAGTGAAAGCATCAGATTACCACACTGAGGGTTAAATTTCAACTCCATGTTCTGTATGAGGTTGAGATAATTTTTGTTTAACTGAGGTAAGCCAATTAGGGGACAGACATTACCGAATATATGTGAAACTAAGAGAATAACTAACAAATATAAAATTAGGCACCCCAGGGTACTCAAGTTACCCCTGTTGCTAGCGGGACTGCCAGTTATGGGGGGTTGGTACACTACTCTGAGGGGGTTTCCCCTGCTATGGAGCAGGTGTGAAGGAAAGGGTCTGTGTGGAGGAACCAGAGTGGGAACCATGATTATATGAGCGCCTATTGCCTTGGCCTCATATATCCATAGAGCCAGGCTTGGAAGTGCTCTAGTAAGTGGACATGGAATCTTTTAATAATCCCATGAATGGTTGGGACCGTGCCCTTGAACGCATCTAATGCAATTGTATGTATTGTCCACATTGCAATGGGTATTATTAGGGAGCAGAGGGTAGATGGGATTGGTGACTCAATCTAGAGCGCGAAGATACTTTTTGATATCGAGAATTCCTGTTTGTTTTGAATCTTGAGCAGGCGTGCGACTTCCTGCCATATAGCTTTGGTTGGGGGCATGTTTCTAGGCGGTGATGTAGGGATCCCTCCCCTCCACATACTGCACATGTTTTGTGGATGAAATTGGAGCGGTCCACCATCCTATAGGTCCTTCTCAAACAGCGCCAGGCGTTTGCTCTTATCCTTGGCTGTAGGAGTGGGTGGTGTGTCATTTTCCACATTGCTTTCTGTGTGGCTAAATCATAGGGAATGTCCAGCATATCTAGGTATTCTATCCTAACTATGCTTGGGGTTGTTGCGAGCATATCCCTCTGGGGGTGGTTTTCTGTGTTTCTTAATTTGAATTGGGGGCTGGGTCGTCCCCTTCCCTGTATAGTACCCATGTTCTCTATGGTCCATCCCATACGGCGGATAGTTCTGAGGATATCTTTGAAATGAGGGGAGGTTCCATGCGGACCTGTTGCAGTAGGGTATTTGGCAAGGTATGAAAGTAGTCTGGGTGGAATATGTGAGTTGGTTAATTTGAGCGCCTGTGCAAAGTTAGTCCTTGCTGCTCTGGACCAATGTTGTTGTGGGAGGTCTGGAGCAAGGATTTCCTTTATCCAGGTACCTAGGATGTGATTGGCATGGCTCTCAAAATCTATTAGTCCCATGCCTCCGCTTGATCATGGACCAAATAGTGTTTCCATCCATATAGGAGGGTGGGAGCCAGGCCACAGCCAGCCCTGGATAAGCGCGCGAATTGAGGTTATAAAGGTAGGTGAGAAGGCTATCGCATGGGCCTGGTACCACAGTATTGGGAGGATGAGCGAGTTAACAAACTGTAACTCGTCCTGTTAGTCCTGAGGTTCTTCCCTTGAGGGAGGCGACGCGTTTGGATACCCGTTGTAACAGGTTACTTTCCATTGTCTCATTAGCATATCCCCATGATTCTAGCCAGATTCCAAGGTGTCAGACAGGAGTGGTGGTGGGAGGTGTTGCAAAGGGTAAAATAATTGGGTTTTTCCTTCATATGTGGGTGTGAGGTTCTGATGTTGTAACCCAATTGTTTGTGTATTTGCCTAAGAGAATGATTTCTGTCTTCCTTTTGTTGAGCGATGCATTGCTCACCTTGGAGTATTCCTCTGGAGTGTGTTCCAGCTGTCAGGCATCTTCATTGTTTGCTATACCTGCTACGCAGTCATCTGCAAATGCCAGTATCTTGACTGTTGGTTGTCCTTGTGCGGTTATCCCCATGAGATGTGAGTCAGTTACTCGGAGGAGCGGGTCAAAGCTGAAATTGTATAGCAGTGGGCTGAGGGGATCCCCTTGTTTGAGCCCTCTGTGTGGTTTGATATTTTTTTTAGTACTAGAAGGTCCCAACCCTGTGTGGTTTGATATTGTTTGTTAGGAATCCAGGGCCGCATACAGCCATGGTTGCAGATTCTGTTAGGAGCATCACCCATTTTATGAATCTTGATGGGAGTTTGAAGGCATGTAGACATTCTTTTAGGTATGGCCAGCTAACACGGTCATACGCCTTTTCCTGATCCAAGAAGACCAGGGCACCAGTTGCTTTGGATTGGCAAATGTTTGCAACAGGGTGTATGTTGTTCCAGATTGAACGCCCTGGTATAAACCCAAACTGGTTGGGTGATAGGAGTCAGATGCAATTGCGCCTAATTTAGCTGCTAGAATAGTTTGTTAGAATTTTTGTGTCAGTGTTGGAGAGTGCAATTGGGCACCAGTTGGCCAGGTCCAACTTGTCACCCTTTTTATACAAAGTTATAACCTAAGAATCATGGCCTCCTGGTAATAGGCATGTTTCCAACAAACTCTGGTTCATTGACGCCAATAGGAGGGGGCGATTTGTTGAAATATTTTTTGTAAAATTTGTAGGGTATACCATCAGGCCCTGGGCATTTCCTACGTGGTGCACCGCGAATTGTTTCCCAAAGCTCCTCCCGTGTGATAAGGGATAGTATATTGTAATTTGGTGGCATACTTTGTATCTTGGCAGTTTGAATAAATTCTATAATTTTTTGTGGATCTGTTGGCATATTGCAATATAATTCGGTGTAATAGCGGTGTATTTCCGCCTTGACCTCCTCAGGGTCAGTTGCCACGGTGCCGTTGGTCTTGCAGACCTGTGTGCACGCGGGCTGGTTTCCACAGGATTAGAATTGGCGGAAAAAGTATGTCAAACAGGTTTCGCCTTCCTTTATGAACTTACCTTTATTTGATAATTTGATTCTGTGTTGGTGTTCGAAGATGAGATTAAGTCAGGCTGAAATTTCTGCCCATTTGCGTCCCCAATTAGGGCTATAACCAGATCTTGGAGTATTTATTTCCAGGTGGTCTAGTTCTGCCAAGGTACGCTTGATTGTGGCTGTGTCCGCGGTGTACTTGCGTGATGCAATATGTCAGGTTTTGTTGATTAAATCTTTCTTGAAATTTTCCCATGTTCCGATGGGATCTGAAGTGAATGGGGCTGTAAATTCTGGGTTTGTAGCCTTGTTTTCAACCCAGTCAGATATCTCAGGCAATTTTATATTTTCTGGGTGAAGCTTTCTCCAAGGTGACACCTGTGTGTGGGATTGGGTTGGCACTAACTGCACCATAACTAATCGGTGATCAGAAAATTGATCTTTTTTGTTGTAAATTTGGAGATTCTTAAGTGGTGGGATTGTGGGATGAGGATGTGGTCAATAAAACTCATTGATATGAGCAGTTCCTCACATATGTTGGGTCTTGTCATGTGGGGAAGGATTGGTGAATTGGGGGGATGAGCATCCTGTAAGCCAAGAGATGCCTTTTTTTAGTACTAGATGGTCCCAACCTGAGGGGGGGATTCATCGATGTTAGCCAAGAGATGCCTTCATTGTGCAATATTAAATGTGTCCAGGTGGGTATCCCCTGGGATTAGGCCATCAATCTGTATTGGGGTTATCCCAGCAGTTGAAATCGCTTAACATGATGATATCGGGTGGGAGGGTGAGAGTAGAAATCTTTTCAAATTTTTTTCTCTCAGCTGCGGTGCACAGTGCATAGATGCATGCTATCAAGATTGTTTCCCCTTGGCATGTGATTGTTGCTAACAGGACTTGACCGTGCAAGTGTGATGATGAATTTGTCATTTTAAATTTTTTGTTGTTTTGGACTATCACCCCACAGTGAGACGTCCATACCAATTGTGATGGTGAGACCCTGGCTGACCAGGATCCTTCTTCCCCTTGTAGGCAGTGGGTTTCTTGGATGGCCAAGATGTCTACAAGAGGTTTTTGCAGGAATTCCAGCTTTTTGGCTTGGGACATATGAGCCCTGGCTCCCGCGATGTTTAACATCCCTATTGACACTGAGGTGCCCACGGCGCCTCAGGAGTGGTTGGAAGGACCATCTGGTTCTATCCCACTGCGGCTCATTTTGGCCATGCTCCGCATCTGTACTCCAACTCTTTCACTGCCATTGTTGGTTCCCTTGATCTGACCCAATGATTCAAGGGAATTGCAGTTTTTTCATTTGCATCAACTTTTCCTGCACAGGTCTCATGTTGATTTGATGCAGGTTGTTGATTGGATTTTATATTTTTGAGGTTCAACTTTGTTGCATTGTGCACCGCATTTTCACCCAAATGGCGGTTGCATTGTTCCTCAGTATGTGCATGACTGATGACGCTTTGTGGCTCAGTCTGGTTACTGTGAAAATTTTTGACCTGGTCATATTGTTCTTATTGGTTGGTTTGGTGAATATCCAAAATATCCTCCTGAATTTGTCCGTGTTTAATGGCGGATTCCACGTGTGCCACCGCTTCAACCGCTGCTCTCTTGCAGGCTTTTTGTGCTGCTTTACGCTGTTTACTTGTAACTGGGTCCACGATGGAGTATAGTCCATCTTCACCCCAGCGGAATGGGTGGTGGCCATCAGTCATTTTGGCAAAGTTTTCATTATCTTCATTCATAGCTTCTTCACAAAAATCATTTTCTATTAAGCCCTCTTTTACAGGGCATGCATGTTCCTTGTGGCCCAGTGAGCCACAGTGGTTGCAAATGGGTGGTGCGCATTCCGGTGTAACTTGGAATGTAGCCAACTGGCCACCATCTGCAAAGTGAAATTCTGCTGCATGGGGAATTCTGGATAAATCCTCTTCCACTTCTGAGAAGGGGTTGATTACAGCAATAGCTTTGCCCGTGCACAGGTTGGGCATTAAGCAAAATCGCTGTAATTTGAGTTGTTGGATTTCTCTGTAGGCCACAAGACCTTTGCAGAGCTCCTTCTCAATTACCTTATGAGGAAGGTTAGTGGGGAGCAAGTCAAAGGAGATGAACAAAGTTTTCGCTTTGTTCCATCTGGTGCACGCGGTGTGCACTATTCTTTTGCCCTCAGGAAGGGCAATTTCCACACAGATTTTTGCTATGGCATTGGCTTCATTGGCTGTTTTGAAACCAATATTGATCCAGCTGCGGCCCATGTTGTTGGTGGCTACGTACACCGCATGAGGGAAAAGTGAGGGCTGTGCCTCACATGTTTTCTCCCACAGGGTCAGTGACTCATCCCCAAGGAAGAGTCTGATCCTGTGTTCCACCTTTGACAAAGGTTGGTTGAATTGAATGTACATGTATTGCGCGTGCTTTACAGTAAATACCATAAACCCAGATGGTGTCAGAGTTTGCAATATTTTATGGCTTGGGTTCCTGGTCCCCCTCCAGGGCGTTTCTTGCCCTTAGTTGCACCGTTAAGTGCACCGCTTGCTGCAACGCTCGCCCATGTTATATTATTTTTGTTATTAAAGTTGCCCATCTTTCCTGTGTGTGATTTTCCAAATTTTCTGTTTGAATTGAATTGTAGTAACTAAAACATTATTATGAGAAAGAAAAGCGCATGAGGTTGAGATAATAAACTGTTAACAGTTAGAGAATGTATAAAAAATAAAACTCAGTAACTGGATGAAAATAACTAGATATAGCTTGATATATGTAGAAATGATGTTTACTATTACTTATCTTGGCAAGGTTTTTAGCTGTTTTATTGTCTTTTATTTTAACTGCTATTTTATTTATAAATGTTAATTTGATGGTGTTTTCCCAAGGTCAGCCTGCCTCATCTGATTTAAATTTGATAAAAAGCTACCAATAATAATGTTATCAAAACCATTAGCTTTTTTTATTTGAGGTGGGATGACCTGGGGACAATACCGCACCAATTAGGGAAGTGAAGAAAATGGGAAAGGAGGATAAAACCCAAAAACCTCCATGAACAGCGTATGATAGGCCAGGAACTCCATGGACCGCCTTTGCTATTTGCTATCTCGGTTCAGGGCATTGGCGCGCAAAACCAACACAGTCAAAATTGTCCCCTACCCAAAGTCCATTACTGGGATCAAACTCGGGAGGCAGTGGTAGAGGGTCTATACTCTACCACTGGGGTATCCTCCCTTTGAGACCATTAGCTTAATTATTTATTTGTTGTATTGTGAGAAGGTTTTAAGTGTTGAAGCTAGTAATACATCTCATTTTTTAGTTTAGATCTAACTCACAAATTTACTTTTTAATTTTGTTTCTCAAGTACTAGATGGCCTAATTAAACTTTCAGGTGTTTTAACATTATTAAATACATCAAGATGTATCAGGCTGAAGCTCAGAATTACACATACAATTGATCTTTTAAGCTATATAAAAGAGAATTTTTGTTTGTTTGAGGTAGAAGGGACATGGGAACAACTCTACCAAAAATATATTAAAAAAGATAAAAAATAATAACAAACATCATGAGAATCTCTAACTCCCCAGAATAGTAATCTTTTATTACTGTCCCTTTAATCAGGGTTGGGATGGTGAAAATAGAAGCTGTAACAGGTTAGGAACAGCCTGGCTGTCAAAAAATTATCTGATCCATAAGGTTCTGATGCATGTCAAGGAACCTGACTTGGGGGTTATAGTAGGGAATATTTATGATCAAGAATGAAGATTTAGAGGTGATTTTAGTTATAACCATAGAAAAAGAAGTCAAGTTTTGAAAATGAAAGTTTAAAGAAATTAGGGTTACAATATTTTATCATTTCATACAGAATTTTTCTCAAGGCTCAATATTTTCTAATCATCATGGGTTGGGGCATAGGATTTCATAATGCAATGACTTAGGTTTCCCTTAGAAGCCTATTGTATCTTAAGAGTAATTAACTGTTGAGAAATGATATTAAGAGGGACTTAAAGCTTTGAGCCTCAATTTTGTTTTCTATTGCTTTATGAAAAGACATTTACCAATACAACATCTATAGTAAATTTGTAGTTATATTTTTAGTTATGTTATACAATTATACTAGATCATGAACTCCAATAATAAGTTTGGCCAAGCATTGGCCTCTCTTTTAATGCTGTCCTGGGGACAAGTGAGTTGTTGATGATGAGCATCGAGGGATAGTGATCAGGAGCTTTATTGTGAATTTCAGAAAGCATACAAACACAGGGACTATTATTGGACAGCCTGTTTTACCTTATGGTCTCTTATGTGGTTAGTGTTGCCTAATGCATTTGTGGCACACTGGAGAGAACCTGTGCGTTACAGCAGCAAGACCTGTGGGTCATTTGATGACATCTGAATAATGCATGCATGGAGTAATAGTCAATCTCAAGGAATCAGGTAGACATTCACAATTGGATCTGGTGGCGCCATTTAAGAGGCATGATTCCAAAGAACAATACTTTAAATTGAAAGAGAGATGACAGCAGAAACGCGCCAGTGCTTTGGACTTGGTTGGGTAAGCCTTGTTAATAGCTTCTAGGACAATATTATGGATTGATCACAATGCTGTGATTACTATTAGTGATGTTAGATTTTGAGGATTGCTCACTTGACAAATTTAATCCTGCACACTTAATCAGGATAAAGTTTGGCCGAATGATCCTCAATTTAGCCTGTGTCTTACAGTATTTTGACTGTTTTAAGCTCACTAGGTGTATTAAGATAATTATGACTCTTCTGGTTATCCTTGGACTCAATTTTCCCTCTGTATTCAGGAACTTCTGCTGAAAAAGGAAAAGGTACAAACTTTGGGCTTTGAGATTTCAGCTTGTTGACACTCTTTTATAAAAGGGACTTCTGATGAAAAACCAGAAAAAGATTAAATAAAATATATCTTTATTTAAAATATAATTTTAGCCTTATTCATTAGGCCAGGCGCCAGTATCTATACCTTTAGGGTATCTCCTGGCCACATCACAAGCACGCAATTTCCACAGATTATTTTCCACCTCAGTTTGGCCCTTAAACTGATACAACAATGACCTATTGCTAGGACTATTGGTGGCAAAATACTCTCATATTTGGGAGGATTTCAGGGACAAAAATCGCAATACAAACATGCAAAATTGTCCTAGGATCATCCTGATTTGGGTTTTCTCATACTGCTGACAAAATGCGAATTCTGGGAAATTTTGGCATTGATTCAATTAAATGACCCACCCCTAATAAGGATGTCAGCAGGCCTCTCTCAATAGCACTAGTTACTCCCATTTGGGCGGTCCATGTGCAAGTGCTATAATGCCAATTACAAGGATTGACATACAAATTTCACTATAGGGCATAATGCTGATTATGATTTATTGATGTCTATTTGTCCATGGATTTTTAGATGTTACTTTGGGTCAACCCCCTGACAATTTCTTACCCTGACTAGTTGATATTGTTCCCTATTAGTTAGGATCAAATGAAGAGTTTTGTTGCATGTATAACCAGCCTGAATGTGCAAGGATATGCAGCCTGAGCTTTTGATAGATTAATTGAATCTGATTGACGTTGAAATAAATGCCTGAGCTGTATAATAGCAATTGGCTTGTAGTTGAGAATTAGAGTATTAGCTTGAGTTTTGGAAGGATAATCAGCCTGATATGTTGGTTGTCAAAGGGTTTATTTTTGGGTCAACCACCAGAATCTGACATTTTCCCCCACTTGACTCAAACATAAGCCATAAGATTCCCAATTAGCCTTCATTGATTTTCATGATTTATTAATTTTGGTCCAAAGTGCTGTTATAGTAGGCCAAGTGCTTAGCCTTAACTTCAGCCCCAATTACCAATGAATCTGGAGTTGGATTCTCTCCCCATCCTTGAGTGCAAACTAAAGTATTAATTAGGTTAAAATTATTATTACTATGTATTTATTATTATTATTTATAATTTTATCATTTTATCATTTTAATATTTTATTATTTTATCATTCTTATTTTTTCTTTTTTTTCTTAATTGGCCAGCTTATTGAGCCTTTTTAAGAATTTTTCATGGACTTGATTGTATATATGTCTGGCCCTAATATCCTTAATTGTGTATAAGAACTGAGATGTCTTCACAATTATTTTGAATGGCCCTAACCAGATTCAACCTAACTTTTACAATTGGCTCAATCCATGGGTGTTGCAAAATAGAACTTCATCATTAACTTCAAATTTGGCCAATTTGTAGCAATCTTCCAAGTCATTTTGATGTTGTGTATTTTTCATAACAAAACTGTTGTCAAAGGCTTGAGCTTGTAGTTTGATCAAAGTATCCACAAGCTTATTGGTACATTGAGGATAAGTGTTTTCACCAGGATCTTCTAAGACCAAATATCGTAGCTTTGGTAGGACTGGATGTCTTCCATATATTACTTGAAAAGGGGACTTTCTGTTTACTGAAATGGTAGGAGATACTGTAGGCAAATATTGATAAACTCAAATAAGTGCTCGATTTGGATGGCTTGGCTGAAGTTAATTTTCTGATAATGTTCACCAAAGTCACGTTTGCGCGCTCAACTGTACCATTAGTTTCAGGATGATAGGGAGCAGAAAGCACACCTCATACTTTCATTACTTAGTTGAGCTTAGCAAGGGCATTGGTAGTAAAATTTGTTCCATTATTGGTAAGAATAACCTGGGGACATCTATGCTTGTGGGGGATGTTTTCAAGGACAAACTTGGCTGTAGTTGATGCTCCTGCTTCCCAAATAGCCTTGCCTTTGACCTATTTGGTCAAGTGATTGATAGCTAAAATAATGTACTTGGTCTTCATATTGCTTGTTAAAAGTGGGCCAACAATGTTAATGTAAGGAGAGTTTCTATAACTCTCCTGTTCCCAGCGTGGTAGTGCTTGGTGCACAGGGCCAACGACAGGGAACTAGACAATTAGTACAAAAGGTACTAGATCCCAGCAGAGGGTGCTGGAGCAATAATAACTTAAGTAGTGAAGTGCAATCATTATAGAAAAGAACCAACCAAAAGTGACGCGGTGCACAAGGGGAGAAGGGTTAAGCATCCTAGGTTGGAGGGAACCTGGGCGACCCAATGGTGCACTAGGGGCTAACCAAATCACATGTAAAATGGTATGGTGAACATAGCGCAAGACCTCCTAAAAGAGGTCCACGCACAGGATCATCAGAGATAACATAAAATTAAAATGGGAAAAATGGGAAAGTTTATTGGGAAAAGTTGACTAACAAGGAATGCTGGTCACAGAAATAAAATTTAAACAACGTCAGGGTAATTCAGGGTCTTCTGAAGAAGTCCCAAGCACCAATTCACCAATAGGCAAACACTCCCATCCAAATTAGTAGAATACACCAAAACTGACTTCACTTGAGTAATTGATTGAAGTTGTACCCTACCTGAATGCATAATTTTGTAAATGGAACAGGTTTTGAGCCCCCATTTTTCAGTAAAACAAATTGAGCTGTCCTCGTCAATTGAATAAACTGTCCGTTTTAATGCCTGGGCTGACGCAAGGGGCTGGGCGTTATGCACCTCACTGGTACCAACTGGGCATATTTGGCTTGTGCCTAGCGTTGGTCTAGAGTGTGCTTGAGGTCAGGGAGGGCCTGAAGTTTCACTTTCTGGGCCTCCTGTCACCCAGCTTTATCCTTGGAGTTGGTGCCCACTATCATGTCATTTAACCATGACAGTCAATAAATATGGTGTGACAGGAAAACTTGGGCCAAAGAAAATGATAAGATGTGCTTTTTCAGAACAGTTTCTCAACTTGACACCCCAAACAACATTCTAACGTTTATTGGATGTCAAAATTAATTGATTTTCAATAGTAGATTTGCTTCAGATGCTCTTTTAATTTTCTTTTGAAACCACAAGGCCCTATGGCCTTATGGGAAGCCAAAGAGATGACTGTTTGGGCCGATGGTCTTGGAAAAATATATTTCTTGCCCTCAACGATCTTGTAAAGTGTCCCATTTTCAACAGTTGTATTTTTTTGTAAATCCAATAATAGTTTTTAAGACGGATTTTGGCTCATCTTGGTACTCTCCGCTGATCATTTTCTTAAACAACTCATTGGAAGCCTGACTAAGTGTTGCAATGGTGGGTAGTTGGGAAAGGCAATCAGCATTTGATGTTCTACCCCAGCTCAATGCCCAATTGTGTAGTCATATGCTTGGAGCTTTAATGCCCAGCGGGATAATCGGCACTCAGGCCCTCTTACTTTGGTCAGCCATCTTAGGGAAGCATGATTGGTAACAACTTTAAAATGAGTGCCATTTAATTGACCCAAAATTGCTTGCAAGCATATATGACAGCTAAGCATTCTCATTCCATCATTGTAACTTCTCTCATAAACATTTAAGGTCTGACTAGCAAAGGCAACTGGATTTTCCTCACCATCTTCCCCAATTTGAGATAATATGGCCCCTACTGCTGTTAGGGATGCGTCAGTTTGAACAATAAATTCATGAATAAATTCCAGATATCAAAGAACAGGCACAACCAATAGTGCCGATTGGAGTTGGTTAAATGCATTTTAGAAAGCTGGAGACCAGTTGAATGGGACCTTATCCTTAAGTAGATAGAAAAGTGGCTCTCCAAGTTGTGCAAAGTCAGAGATAAATTGGTGATAGCACCCAATCATGCCTAGAAATACTTGGATATCACGCTTGGATATGGGCTGTTTCATTTTAGAGATGGAATCTAACTTAGAAGGCTGGTGCCAAAGGCCACTTTGTCAATTACAAATCCGAGATAATCCAGCTAGTCTTTGAAGAACTGGCACTTTTTGGGCTTGATTTTTAAGTTTGCAGCTGCTAGCCTTCTTAAAACCTCCTCTAAGTGTTCTAAGTGGTTGTCAAAAGTGCAGCTGAAAATGTTGATATCATTAAGGTACTTTGTATACATGACAACTTCAAATCTCCCAGGATTGTTTCCATGGCCCTCTGGAAGGTAGCCAAGGCATTTCAGGGTCCTTGAGGCATTCTCGTCAGCTGGAATAGGCCCACTTGGGTTATAAGTGCACATTTCTCGCGCTATTATTTGGAAAGATCTATTTGCCAAAACCCGCTGATAAGATCCATTTCCAAGAAGGACTTTGCGCCCCCTAGCTTATCCAAGGCATCATAAATTATGACAGATGGTACATGTCCCTCTTTGTGATGTTATTTAACTTCTGGGAATTAATAACTACTTGGTTGCTTCCATCCTTTTTTATTCACTATTATATTAGTGCCACCTGTTAAGTTCCAAGGATCGCTCACTTGATAAATATAATCCTGAATGCTTAATTGGGATAAAGTTCACCATAATAATCTTCAATATTACCACTGGCTTATGGTATTTTCACCGTTTGGAAACTCACTAGGCATATTCAAGTAGCCCAAACTCCTCTAGTTGATTTCAGGCTTAATCTACCTTCATAATCAGGAACTTTTCTGAGGCAGGTACAGTTACAAGCTGGGGATATGGCACTTCTAGCTTGTCAACACTTCTCCAAATAAATGATTCTAATAAAAAAACTAAGAAAGAGACAAAATAAAGTATCTTTATTAGATGATATTAATTGAAAATTAATCATAAGCCAGGCGTTGGTATTTATACCTTTAAGCATCTTCTGGCCACATTTGAGCACGCAATTTTTAAATTTTTTAAATTCCACCTCAGTTTGGCCTTTAGAATTATATGACTGAGACCTATTGCTAGGTTTATTGGTGCCAAAGTAAACTCAAAATTGGGAGGATTTCAGGAACAAAAATCGCAATAAGAACATGCAAAATTGTCCTAGAATTCTCTTGATTTGAGTTTCATCATACTGATGACAAAATAAATCTTCTGTGAAATTTCTGCTTCAATTGAAGTAAGACATACCCCTAACTGGGACGTCGGCAGGCCTCTCTCAATAGCACTAACTACTCCCATTTGGGAGGTCCATGTGCAACTGCTATCATGCTGATTACAAAGATCAACATATGAATTTCACCCTAGGGCAGGAATTTGATTACTTTTTAACGTCTATCTGTCCATGGGATTAGTAGACGTTATCTTCAATTGATCCTTGAACAATTTCTTATGCTAAATGGTAGTATTTGTCCCTATTATTCAGGATTAATTGCCAAGCTTTGGTGCAGCAACAATTGGCCTGAATCTGTGAGTGTATTCAACCTGAGCTTTTGATATAATATTCAGATTGAATTAACATTGACATAATTGGCCTGAGCCTTGTAGTTGCAATAGGCATAATGTGAGAAATAGAGTATTAGCTCAAGCATTGGGAGGATAATTGGCCCAATCTGATGGTTGTTAAAGGGTTTATTTTTGGGTCAACCACCAGAATCTGACACCACCTATGGCTTTTTTGAAGGCAATAACATGCCACTATTGAGGAGTTCTAGCTCCTTGGATACAGCTTCTTCTAGTGATTTTGAGCATCTAATTAGGTGTAATCAGATTGGTTTATGATCTCCAGTATCAATATTGTGGATGACACCCTTAGCAAATCCCAAGTCAAAATCATCTTGTGCAAATATTTCCCAATATCTAAAGAATGACTCCTGAGCTTGGCTTTTCTCATAATTGGTCAGGTTGCTTAAATAGGTCATAGGGACAACATTATTGATGCTGAGTAAGTCCTTATTGGGAAGCCCTAGCTTGACAAATTTTCCAAACTTATGGATTGAGTGAATTTCTGAGGTAGGGAACAGATGCAGAAAAGCAATTCTTTGATGTCGCTTGATGGAGATGGGCTGATTCTGCAGGTTTGCACACAAGATGTGTATTTCTCCATGGCCAGGAATGATAATACCGGGGGCAATGTTTGGCTCAAATTAAGATTTAGACTATAGTTGATATACTTTAACATAAATTCCTTCTGGGATATTATTTGTCAGTCCTGTCAGGATAATTACTTGATCTCCAGATGGTATAGTAATGTGCTGATTTTGACTATAGTGGGATTCCCTTTGACTCATTGATTTGGGTGGATAGTGTTTTTATTTTTGACCTCGCTTTGATATACTCAATCAGGACTACTCCATCTTTGTAGGCCAGATTTATGAATAGGCTGGGATCTTTTTCTAAAATGCCTCATCCCTGTTATAGTAAAGCGGGATAGCCTGGCCAAGAATGGTGAGAGTATTGTCCTTATGATTGGTAATAACTCCATATCTCCTTAGGAAATTGGTCCCAATCAAAATATCATAGTTCATATTAGGCAACACTATAGCAGGTGCTGTCACTACATAGATCTGAATCTGAATCTGAGAGGTAAGGTAATGTATGCACCCAGAGATTCAGTTGTATGCGCTCCAGCTTACCATATCTCTGACAGTGGGCAACATCAGGCGCAATTTCCAACTTTTTAATCAACTTAGTGCTGACTATATTGAAAGGAGCACTACTATTGACAGAGGCTCAAACTTGCACTTTATTTACTGATATATCCACATAAGTACATTTGGAGTAGCTTTAAGAGATATAATTGTGTGAATAATGTGACTGCTGTTTGATTCCAGGTTTGTTTTTAGACTTGAGCAAATATGTGGGAAGTTATCTGCTAAGGTCTTTATGAGAATGGCTACTTGTACATTGTTAAGCAAAGGTAGGTCAGTTGAACATCCAGGTTGGAGGTCCAAACCCTGATCATTAATCTGTTTTGCATAAGGTATTAACTCCTCTGTTTGGGCTTCTTTGGTAATTTCAAGGGTTTAGTTGCTCTTGCTGTGGCCCCTGTAGTGAACCAGTTGTTAGATTTTCAGGATTGCTCACTAATTAAATTTGATCCTTTACACTTAATTGTGTTCAAGTTCGGCCAAATGATCCTTGATTTAGCCTTGTCTTATGGTATTTAGACCGTTTGGAAGCTCACTAGGTGTATTAAGATAATTCTGACTCTTCTGGTCAATCTTAGGCTCAATTTTCCCTCTATATTCAGGAACTTCTAACAAGACAGGCAAAGGTACAAGTTTTGTATTTTGAGATTCCAGCTTGTTGAAACTAGGTTAAAAAAGGACTTCTAATGAAAAACTAGAGAAAGAGATTAAATAAAATATATCTTTTTTAGAGAATATGTTATTTTTATGCTTATTCATTAGGCTAGGCGCCGGTATTTATACCTTTAGGGCATTTCCTGGCCACATATTGAGAACACAATTTCCACAGATTATTTTCCACCTCAGTTCAACCCTTAAACTGAAACAACAATAATCTATTGCTAGGACTATTGGTGGCAAAATACTCTCATATTTGGGAGGATTTCAGGGACAAAAATCGCAACACAAACATGCAAAATTGTCCTAGGATCATCCTGATTTGAGTTTTCTCATACTGCTAACAAAATGCGAATTCTGGGAAATTTTGGCATTGATTCAATTAAATGACCCACCCCTAATAAGGATGTCAGCAGGCCTCTCTCAATAGCACTAGGTACTCCCTTTTGGGCGGTCCATGTGCAAGTGCTATAATGCCAATTACAAGGATTGACATACAAATTTCAATATAGGGCAGAATGCTGATTATGATTTATTGATGTCTATTTGTCCATGGATTTTTAGATGTTACTATGGGTCAACCCAATGACAATTTCTTACCCTGACTAGTTGGTATTGTTCCCTATTAGTCAGGATCAAATGAAGAGTTTTGTTGCATGTATAACCAGCCTGAATGTGCAAGGATATGCAGCCTGAGCTTTTGATAGATTAATTGAATCTGATTGACGTTGAAATAAATGCCTGAGCTGTATAAAAGCAATTGACTTTTAGTTGAGAATTAAAGTATTAGCTTGTGTTTTAAGAGGTAATCGTCCTGGTCTGTCGGTTTTTTAAGGATTCTTTCCAAATCAGCCACTAGAATCTGACAAGTGCACTAAGCGTTGATGGAACTTGGGAATTCACCCGCATAACAATTGGATTTTGGGTAGGGTAAAATGTTCTAGGCCAATTTCTGGAACAGGCGGAAATCTCATTCTAGATAACTTTGGATGTGAGTCATCCTTTTATCAGATAGGCAAGAGTAATTGTGACCACCACATATGAGATAAAGTTGTAAAATGGCGTTAAACCTATATGATGTACAATATGCCCATGTTATGCACTTACAGGTATGAGCTCTGTGTTTTAAATAAGGTAAGATATGATAAGTATACTCTCTAAATTTTCTTTTGATTCTATGGATAGTAAGTAAAATATAAAAAATTCAACATGTTGATTCTCATTATAGTGTAAATATTCCTCAAATAGAAAAATTCTATGCTCACTGGTGAATTATCAAACAATTGGAGGTAACTTGGGCTTGCCCTGTACTAAATAGGATATAGGTTTATTAATGGGAAGCTCCAATTTGGATATTTTATAACTAGCATTATAAATTTAAAGAGGGGATGGGTGTGGTGGGGGCCTGCGCATTTGGATGAGAGGACAGACATCTCAATAAAGTATTAAGTGTTGATATTTAAAAGTATAAACGCTCTTGCAAAGTTTCATCTTGCTGCTGTGAAAAATTTTAGAGCTTTTGGGTAGGACAAGTTACCTGAACAATCCGTTTTCTTAAAAGATGGGTGTTTTTTTTGTGGTAGTAGATGAGCCCTTGCAACCTGAGGAACATGAGCCAAAGAGCTTTTCAATCTTGATGGGAGCCCGTTCATTATCATAGAACCATGATTGTAATTTATTTCTTAGTGAGTTGAAAAAGGCTATGGATAATGGTATAGCATGAATAGTGTACCATACTTTTAAAAGAATAAGAATGTTTGCTAATATAACTTGCCCAAAAGCCCTGCTGAGAGTTCATGAAGGCTGGATGTGCGGTTTGAGATAATAAAAAGGAATTACTCTCCATAACTATTGTTGCATATCCTCCAGAGTCCAACTATACACTTAAGTGGAGCATGGGTTGGGTAGAGAGGGTTTCTTGGAATGGAATTATTGACCACTTAGCTGAATGTTGGCGATAAGTCCCATTGTGCCACTGATGATGGTGCTTACCTAGTAGAAGAAACTTAGGCTTATGGAAATTATCTTTGGAATTACTAACTTGTTCATACTGACTAAATGATAGTTTATAGTTAGCAAGCGTTGTAAGGGTTGGAGACATCTACCACACAATCGTACACAAATGCAATTACTTTGAGAGAATTTTGACCTTGAGTGTCAATGTCTTTCAGGCTCAAATAGGCGCTCAGAACTGGGTCTACCCCTAATTTGTACAGCAAAGGGCTGAAGGTTTAAGAAGCTCTAAACTGCTCTGAGGGAGAATGGGGTCAGTACTAAGCCCTGGGCCACAAATGGCTATGGTAACTGGCTCAGTTAAAAGCATCACTAGTTATTAAATTAAGGTGGAAAACGAAAAGTTTCTAGATTTACTTTAAGATGCTTCCAATGCATGCGATCATATGCTTTTTGGTCCAAAAAGATCAGAGTACTATCTGAAGTTGATTGGAACATGATAGCAACTGTGTGGATATTAAATCCATATACTGCAGTTGAGAACAGGTCCATATTATTGTTATGGCTGTTTGAGCAACCTTGTCTTGACGCTTTGATAGTATCTTAGTCATTAGTTTTAGAATCTGGGTTGATAAGTGAGATTAGGCACCAATTACTCAGATCTTAGGATCACCTCTTTTTAATAAGGTTACCTCATAGGCTTCTGACCCACCAGGGATCTTTCTTTCACTTCAATACCAAAATTAAAGCAAAATTTAGATTTTTTAGTTAAATATAAAAACAACTGCTCGATCAAGCCAAAACTTACCAATGTTGATGCAATCAACACCTGCTGCCCTGGCTTGGGGTGGTGGTGCGCCGCCATCTGGCATCTTTCAGCCGCCACCGAAGTGCACCTGGGATGGCTCTGCTAGCCCTCCCAATGATACTGGGCATTATGTCCCCCCTTGGGACTTGGCACACCACCTCACAAGCTCTCAAGCGGTGCTCCAGAGCCCTTTGATGCTCCCACGGAGCAATTTGCATTTCAGCCTCTGGGTCAAATATGGGAATCTTTTCCCATATGCAAGCACGGCCGTCATCAAGATGGCCATGGTAGTTTTCAAACCCACCACTTATATTGACTTCCTCACCTGTAAGGGGTATTTCAACCTCAGCTTCTGTTCAGAAGCCAATGCAGTGGCAGCAGACAAGCTGCAAATCATTTACAAAAAATTTCCATTCCCACTGTTTGCACCCAGCTCCCAGATGAGGCCACTTTGGTGGTCCAGTTCGCTAGGTTGCTCTCTTTCCTTTCCCCTGAACGCCTCTGCCATGAGCTCATGGAGGGTTTGGCCATTTACAGCGCAGACCCTGTGTTGCAGTTTGTGGTTCCCAATAAGGCAGATCAATTTGCAGGGCCTCGCGCCTTTGCAACAATCTGCCCATTTTATCACGACTCTCACCTTGCGATTCCCCTCCACACTGTGATCAGATCTTCCCCTGATCACCCATTATGGGCGCGCATCAAAAATGGCCATGCTATTTGCCCCTTGTGCTTTGAGCTTGACCACTTGAAGTGCAAGTGCCCCACAGTTGCCGCTTCCACCATGTCCGCCACTCAGGGCTTGGGTGCCACCCCTGGTGGCTGCCTCGCCCTAATTTTTTGAATGGGGCTTGATCCTCCCACCCCTAATGTCAGGGAATTCTGGCGCTGCTTTGAAAGCAGCAGCCAATCAAAATTCAAAGAAATTTAAAAATTTTTAAAATTTGACCAGATTATGGAATCCTAAGTTAATGGCTTAACCAGTTTCAGCTGAGCTGCCATGGTTGACAGCATGTGGCCAATCAGCTTCAGCCACAGCCCCAATTCTGGTGGCTGGCCCAGCGCTGGCCAAATCCAATCCATTAGAGACTCTTGAATGGATTGAGGAGGATGGACGACTGTGCCACATGAAACCTGATTTTGCTTTGGAGTTCTTTGTTGACTCTCTTAAATTGAGTTCCCACCATTTTTCCAAAAATGGGTTTCCCATTTATAAAAATATCAACAATATGGCAGTTGCAGCTGCAGCTTCCCTGGCCAACACCTTCCTCTGCCAGCAACTCCATGGGGCAATGGAGCCCCTTGTTGAGGGTATTCCTATCCCTAATTTTCCCCATGATTTTTGAGGAAGATGTGAAGTACAAAATTGAGGGGCTTGCTTTTGGTGCAAGCTGCACTTGCATCAATGCAGCAAAAACTTCTCTTTTTGACCCCAATTATCCCCAAACCCAACGGTGCATCAAGTCATTTACTTGTGCGCTGGCTCACATCAATTTTTCTTAGAATCAACTTGCTCAATATGTTGAGTGATGGACACTGCCAGCCTCATTAACAAAGAAAACCCCCAATTATACCTCATTATGCCTCATGTCGCTGATGCTCCCACTCCAATGCTGTCTGCCATGGTCCGCCAGCTAAAGTGGGCGCTGGACAAACACTTCCCTCAAAGCCTCCTCGACATCTGATATGGCTTCCTAGGCTGATAATCTAGGGGCTATATTAGGATTTTTAATTTATGATAATCCCTTTGTTTGGCCCATTTGCAAATAAAGATGCGTGGCGGCTCCACCCTTTTGGGTTGGGCACCACTAGTACTAAAAAAAGGCTTCTGACCCATCAGACATAAAGTGAGTTTCTAGAAGGCTACTTGATGGACTCTTTAATTAAAGGCGCAATTAGATTAAGTGTGTCTAATAGAACACATTATAAATTCAATTTGGCCAGGGATTTTCTTATGGGGTGCCATTTGTAAAGTATCCCACAGTTTTTCATTAGGGACAACACCAACAAGACTAATTGAATTATGAGTAAGAAAGATTTAAATTTTTCAAGAATTTTTGTATGTACTCTGGGTCACAGTCATACGCTTTATATCAGGGTGGTATATTGTTGTTGAACTATCTCAGATACTTCATTGGTGGAGGAAAACATTATGCTTGTGCAAAAACAAACTTGAGTTCAAGAAGTACCTTGTTTCAGTGCACTAATACAGCGCATCAAGTATATTGTTGACTTCTCCCCTTTGGTGATCTTCGAGGGTCCATCCTGAATACTTATATGGTGTTGGTTTGTAATCTTTAGCTCTTGCAGGCAAATAGTTGTTGTAGCCCATTTGTGAGTCCATGCTGGGCTGTATCCCCTGAAAGCGGTATTTCTTTTCAGACGAATGAGAGAGTGTTGGAGAAGGCAACTGTAGAAAAAGATGCATGATGTCAGCGGGAAGAAATGCATTTTGCAGAAGCTGTGAGGCATTGTTTCAGAAGACCCCATATTACCAAAAATATCTTCACAAAATGTGCGAGCCATCTGGGGTAGTAATGATTGTTAGGACATCCATTTTAAGAACTCCTTGTTAAATAAAGTATTAAGTTTTACCTTATTTCAGCCTAGTTGAGACTGTGATTAATCATTTGAGGTCAAGAAAATTAAAATTAAACAATGGTCTGATTACTGCATCATGGTAGTTTCAAAACTTGAGATTCTAGATTTGAAAAGTAATGATGGTAGAATTTAGTTGGTATGAGTCATTGTTGTCAATGTACTATGCTGTATAAATGGGCGTGTCATATGAGTATTTCTGAATAATCACTAGTGAGGGGATCAGATAGTCCTATGGTTGCTTTGAGCACCAAAAATTTATATGGTCTGGGGGATATTGGGAAATTAATGGCCAACGATCAGTATCAACATTTGATCAACAGTTGAAGTTGTCAAGAATAAATATGTTATCTGAGAGATCAAGTTGGGAAGTTATTGAGGAGGATCATTTCAGGCAGGTGAGCTTTTATAAGAATATACGTTAAGGAGAAAAAACTCCTAACTTTTCCATGAAAATGTGACAACTAGTGCTCAATCATGTTTTAGATTTTAACAACTGATTACTTTGGTAGGACAGATAATAAAGCCACAGTAACAAGACCAAGTGGTTTTCACATGAAGTAGAGCTTATGACCATTTTTCTTTATCTCCTTCAGAACAATGGGTTTCTTATATTTCCAATATTTTAGTAGGTGGGTTGAGCAAGATACTCAATTTCTTAGCCCAGGATGCAGAAAACCTGAACCATGTGACGTTGAGCGTCTCTATTTTCAGTCAAACACCCAGGCAACTCTATTATAAGTCATCTGGGTAAATATACTCAGCTGCGCCCATAGAACTATCTTGGCTTAGAGTGAAGGGACGCTGACCTGAGCCAGCTCCTCTTGTTGATTGTGACTTTATATTTTTACATGGGTGATTTTAGAACCAAACTTTGTGTAATCATTAAAACTCTGATTTTCTAGAAGGTCAACCATGTGAATAGGCTGGTCTGTTGCATCAATATCATGAGAATAGCATAAATGATCAAGAGGAACAGAATTTAACACATTTGAGTATTTATCAGGATAATATGTCACCTGGGTACTTACCAGTGTTGCTGAGTGCTGGGATTGGGCAAACCAACAATGTTTTTACAATCAATGTATGACTTATGGGGAACTAATACTTGCACTGCCTCCTTGGCAGCCTTTTTAAGTGCCTTTTGACTCACTTTTCGTTGTTTTAGAAGACATAGAATTCACAAATAAATAGTCATCAGTATCACCCTAATTAAATGTAATAGATGTGTCAGTTTGTTTAGCATATGTGGGAAGCTGGTCATCCACAAAGCTTCCTCAGCAAGATCATCCTGATCCTTCCCTTGGAAGAGAAAGCCATGCGCCTTGTGGCACAGCGCTTTGAAGAATTGCAAATAGGGGCTCCAATTCAGGGAAGATGGTAAACAGAGTTGAGGAGATACCAGAAGGAAGGCAAGAATTACAAAATATATAATTCTAAAAAATCTTCCCGGATGCCCAGTTGGAGATCAATAATTGATTTAGCTTGGCCACTGCAGTGCGTTAGATTAGATAAGAGCTGTGTAATCCAAACTGCTTTTTGACTTTATAATTTTATAAGCATTTTTTAGTACTTGCAAAAAATCGCATGAGAGGGTATCTGAGATAATGTCAAAGCTAATAAAATTGTAGTATATTTATTGTAGTGGGTGTGTTTTACATGCACAATGTGTGAGATCCCACAGATTTTGATTCAATTTTTATCTTTATAGCTTCATCAGCCGCCTCAATGTGAGGAAGCCTATGTCAAAGCAATCGCAATCAAAGATTCTCTTTATGAAGATAGCAGCAGGAACAGATTCTCATGTCGCTCTGACACAATATCAATGGAATTGGGTCTTCTATTCCACTATATATGTGGATGGAGTGGTGCACCGTTGAGATTAGTGGATAGTGGGAAATGTTGCAATATAAAATATTAATAATTTATTTAAAATGAAAGCACTAGTTAGTGGGTTGCCCCTTGGGTTACTGCCATTCTGCCCATTAGATACTAACAAATACTGGAGCATACACTTGTTTCCAGGGGTATTAGTACAGCAAACGGCGTGCCCCCTTTAGCCACAGAGATGTACTGGGGTAGGTTCTTGTTACAAATCCTTCCCTATGTATTCGTTTAATTCCTTAGCAATTTGGAAAACTGAAACAGTTTATTAGAAATTAAGTGTTGCTAAAAAGAGAGATTTCCATAAAAAATATAACTATACTGATAAAACAAATAATAAAGGTTTTAAAATGATGTGCTTAAATTGAGATCCATATAAAAGCTAAAGAGAGACTTAAATACATATCTAAACCATGACTGAATTTTAGCACTGTATTTTATTAAGCTTTCAAGAGTTATAGATCCATATAATCAAAAAAATAGCACTTTAATTTATTTATATCATATGAATTAGGAATCTATGTATGCTTAAAAAGTTATGAGTAAGTTTTAATTATTCAGAGGATAAAAACTTCTATAACTTATATATATGTATCTATATTGATATTAACTTCCTTATACTTTTTTAAAAACGAATTTTAACGTGCAAAGTAATTAAGACATCATTTTTAAGGTATGATACTACCAACAAGGGGTTAGATATTATAAACCTAATGGAGCCAACTCTGGTAATTGAAGTATTTCTTGTATGTTTGCATTTATGACTTAATTTTGGGTGCCTTCAACTTGACATTGGGTACAGTTGCTAATTATCATTAAAATATCTGCAGTCTTAGCCTGGCACATTAGAATAGGCGCAAAGAAATGCATATGAACCTGAATCCATATTATGATAGCTAGTTGCTCCAAAAGATAAAGCTATACCCTCCTATAGTGAAAATCTATATTTTATTGTTTGGCTTATTTTAGAGCTCATGTTAGTTCTTATATTAGTAAATTATATGCGCTATGGAAATGCCTTTTAATATATATTATACCTGAAGTTGTCAATGTAGAAATTTTGTTCTAAGATTATCTCCAGAATCTTATAGATATTATTCTGAGTTTATATTATTTTATGATGACCCAAAACTTTTGACACCACCATCAGTTGTACCATATCTTGTATGGTAAATGTCTATTAATTTTCTTAGTCCTAAGAAATAACCTCATTTTTTATCATGCATAATTTTATCAAAAAACTTATTGATTTAAGGAATGTTACAATCACTTTTATGTATTTCTAGTTATATCACATAGTATTTAGATAGTTAATATTACTATAAATGCATAAAAAATATTGTTATCCATAAATTATAAAAATTTTCAATATATCAATAACAATCGCCATGTTAGTAATCAAAAAGATCAAAAGTAAACCTTGTCAAAATATAATTTTGACAAGGTTACAACGTCCCAAATTTATGAAAAATGTGCTTCAAAATCACTTTGTATATCCTAGTATTTGCATCAGATTAATGGTTTCCAATGAGTCTACTATATACATATTTAGTGATTTGTAAATATATTATGCAATTGAACATGTCACTTACAAAAGTATGGTAGGTAGAATTCCTCTGTTATGCTATGTGTTACAATTTGATCTGACCAACCATATTAACATATTACTTATTACTTAGTTAATATTTTTCTGATTTTTGGGTTTAGGCCAAAAAGCAACTTTTCATGAAAAGTAATACAGCTCCACAGTACATCAATTTTCTGTAGTACACTATGCTAATCCAGCACTGTTGCAAGCAGCAACAGCACAGCTATGTAGGGTTGTTATAAATAAAGATTCTTTATTGTTTGATTACAGAAAGCGCCATCTGATTAAATAAATGGTTCAGAAGAAAGTAAAAAATTTGTTATAAAATAGGCATATGTTAGTAAAACGCTTAAAAGTGAAATACAGGCTGCCAGATAGTTTTTACACCATGATATTCTATTAGGGATGAGAACTAAGGTTTTCATGAGTAACAAGTAGCAATCAAATGCTACATATCCAGATACACATAGGTGGTTTTTTTAAAAAAAATCAAATTATCTACTTTCCCACCCTACAGAACCTTTCTTTCTCATAACAATCACTTTAGTTATGAAGATTCAATTTGGATGTAAATTTGATAATCACACAGGAGAGATGGGCGACACTAGATGAGTGGCGGCTCCCCCTTTTGGGTTGGGCACCACTAGTACTAAAAAAAAGAGATGGGTGACACTAACAAAACAAATTAAACTGGGTAAAAGCTGTGTCAGGCAATGGGCAGAATGGTGTACCAAAGGGCAAGAAATGCCCTGGGTGACCTGGAAACAGTGCCACTAAGAAACCACAAATCCAGACACCATCTGGGTTTGTGGTGTTTAAAACCAAACAAAACGCATATCTTGAGATTCAGTATTCTTAACCCCTTTACCTGGTAGATCAGGGCTCTGACTCTACCTAGGGGTTGATTCTTCAACTTTGTAGGAGAAAGTGGGCAAGGAACAGGCTACCTTAATCCCCCATGCAATATACGTAACCAACCATACATTTTTACTGTGGCTAATTGGTATAAGATTCAAAACTGAAGAAAATGCAGATGCTGCCACAAGAGTCTGCGTCAAAATAGACCTCCACAAAGGCAAATAAATTGTACACACCATACACACCATATGGAACAAAGAGAAGACTTTATTAATCTCTTTTGACTCTCTCCCAACCAAATTCCCCCATAAGATAATCAAGGAGGAGCTCTGAGCTGGTCTTACCAGCTACGGTGAGATCAAACAACTGGAACTGAAGCAGTTTCACTTGATGGCAAATCTATGCACAGGTAAGGCAATAGCCATGATCAATCACTCCATGAGGTGATTAGAGACCTCACAAAGATCCCACACACAGCTATGTTTAACCCCCCTGAAGGGTAGTCTCAAAGGTGTTCTGAGTCACACTGGAAAGTGCACCGCCAATTTTCAACCACAGCAACGTCTTGGGGCACATGATAAACGCATTCCCCATGAAGGAGGGCCTGATGGCCCTAGAAATTTGTAATGACACCCTGAATGAAGATAACAAAGACTTTTTAAAATCATTGGCACCAACCAAACCTTCCTCTGAGGAGATGATGACAGTACAATATCATAGACCCTATTTCGCCAAAAGTGCGCAAAATGGCACAGAAGGATTGCAAACATGCCACAGCCATGGCAGCATCTCTCAAGACCTCCTCCACCACCTCCAGCCAAATCCAGGAAGTCATATAGGAAATCCCCAAGCCAACAAATTAGATCAGACAACCCAAGATGGAAACTTTTCAAAAATTTTACTAAAAACCAAGTGACACCAATAAATTGAATTTAGCCAGACAATTCAGCTCTACAGTTGGCGCACAGAAAGGACACAAACACAGGTGCAAACCCTGAAACCATGGAGAGCAACCAACGCATCACAATGGGTCACCATGAGACACAAGTGGAAGAAACCAACTCAAACCCACTCAACGTTAAGACCCGCGCAAAATCAGTAATTGGTAAGGGATCAAACAACTGCACAGGTGGTAATGGTCCAGTATCAGAGTCAATATCATAAATTGTGCAAAGAGATAGGGCCAGATGGCCTTCCCACCTGCACCTGAGGTGCTGCGAGCACCTCAGTGTTCATAAGAATGATAACCATTGTGGGAGCCAGGTTAAATCATAAGCCAAAAAGCTGGACTACCTATGGAAACCCCTTGTAGATATCTTGGCCATCCAAGAAAACTACTGTTTGCAGGGGGAATTGGAATCCTGGTCAGCCAGGGTCTCACCATCCCAATTGGTATAGACATCCTACTGCGGGGTGGTTGTATGTAATCACAAAAAACTAAAAATAATCAATTTGTTCACATATCTGCACGGCTGTGTACTGGTAGCTACAATCTCATTACAGGATGTCAAAATCTCAATAGCATTCATCTACGCATTGTGCACCATAGTTGAGAGGAAGCAATTACTCAACTATCCCAACACTCACTTTCCCACTAGACAAATTTTACTGGGCAACTTTAACTGCTTGGCCAACCCCAACACAGACCAATAGCCTAAGCCTAGGGGGTACCCCCCGAGGCACATTAAATTATGTGCAATGAAGGCATCCCTTGTCCTATATGATGCCCTCCCTCCTGTGTTACCACTCCTCACCCACAAAATTCGCCCCAATGTGCATGTTAGAAAGCTCATCTCAATGAGCCACATTAACTTCATCCTAGCCCCAAAATCCCATTACTCAACCCTCTCCAACTTCTTGACCAATAAGATAAATTTCTCCAACCACCGACTTGTTTTGGTGAACTTTTTCCAGCCTGCACTCCCGCACAGGCGTCAAACTAGAGAAAATGCACCCAGACAACATAAAATTGCCTGAACTATACAACCGGGTCAAAAAAAATGTGAACCTCAAATTTGCAACCCCATTTGTATTGGACCCCTCACAACCTTAGCAGATAATTGAGTCAGACTAATCAACAAAACTCGCCTTCTCTCATCATGTAAGTACACCGCCAACACAGCCACAATCAAGTGCACCTTAGCGGGACTGGACCATCTTGAGCTCAACACTCTAAAGTCCAGTTACAACCACAAATATTGGCGTAAATGGGCGAAAATATTCTCCCACCTAAATGACCTCATAATTGAACACTGGCATATAATCAGTGTCGCAAAAGGTAAGTTCATAAAAGGAAGGTGAAACTTGCTTGACATACTTCTTCTGCCAATTTTACTCCTGCGGCAACCAGCCCACATGCACAAAGGTCTGCAAAAGTGACAGAAGCGTGGAAACTGAGCCAGCGGAGGTCAAGGCGAAATTACACCACTACTACACAGAATTAATTGCAACACTCCAACTGAACCCCAGTTTATTGAAAATTTTATAACAACGCTAGAATCCAAAGTGCACCACCAGACCTCACTCTAATTAATTTAACTACACAGGAGGAGCTTTGGGACAAAGTCCTCGGTGAACTGCAAAGAAAATGGCCAGGGCCTGATTGGATACCCTATGACTTTTATAAAAAATTCTTAAACCAAATTTACTCCCTCCTCCTGGCATCAATAAATCAGTGCTTGCTGGAGACACGCCTCTTACCAAGTGGGCAGGATTCCTATGTCATACCCTGTTTAAAAAGGGCAACATACTGGACCTTTCCAACTTGCACCCAATAGCACTCTTTAACACAAAAGCAAAGCTTTTAACTAAAATTCTAGCCACCAGACTAGGCGAAACAGCCTCTGAAATCCTGTCTACTAACCATTTTGGGTTCATACCAAGGAAATCTGTCTAAACAAGTATAACTCTGTCGCCAAAATCTGTCAGTCCAAAGCAACTGGAGCCCTGGTATTTATAGACTTAGAGAAGGCATATGACCGCATCAGCTGGCGATGCCTGAAGATATTCCTTAGCGCCTTCAGGCTCCCACCCAAATTTATAGACTGGGCAATGCTCATAACAGAGACCACATCCATGGCTGTCTGTGGCCCTGGCTTTCTTACCAACACAATACACTGTGCAGTGGGCTCAAGCAAGGGGACCCCTCAGCCCACTTCCATAAAACTTCAGCATAGATACGCTCCTTTGCGTCGCTGACTCATGCCTCATAGGCATCACATAACAGAGACAACCAACATTCAAGATACTAGGCTTTGTGGAAGACTGTGTAGTAGGCATAGCTAGCAACAAAGATGCCCAGCAGTTGGAGCGCACCCTGAAGGAGTATTCCAATGTGAGAAGTGCCTCACTCAACAAAAAGAAGATGGAAATCATCCTCTTAGGCAAGTACACTACCAATTGGACCAAGGCACCTGAGCCACACAGATCCTCACAAAGAAGCAACCCAATCGTCCTTCCCTTTGCAACATCACCCTTGACCAACCTAGTTCACCACCTTGGAATGTGGATGGAAAAAGGAGGGTATGCCAATAAGACAATCGAGAGCAATCTACTGCAGAGGATGTCCAACCACATCGTCTCCCTTAAAGGAAGATCACTGGAACTAATGGAGTGAGTAACAGTTTAAAATTTACTTATCCTCTAAATGCTGTAGCTCCCCATCCACGCAATCTCCTTATCACCCTAGTTCATATCATCAGACTGCGCCCTAAAACAAAGATGAATGTGTCCTGGGTCCCGGCCACCTGTACAAGTGGAAATGCTCTTTGGCTCACACTTGAGTAGTAGCATGGGCCCAATAGACTTTGAGGACCACGCCAACCGCATACTGGGCACCTGGATAGAGGAATTCTTAGCACCAGACCTTCCACACCAGCACTGGTCTAGAGCAGCGAGGGCAAACTTTTACAGTCACCTAAACTATCCAACCCTACAACCCGTCCAGCCTGCTCACATACTTTGCAAACAATTCTAATGCAGCGAGCCCACATGGAACCCCCCTCACTTCAAACGCCTCCTCCGCACCACCTGGCACCTAGGATGGACGGTCACAAGAATGGGCACTAGTCTGGGAAGGGGAACCCAGAGCAAGCTTCACGTTAAGGAAACCAGATCACCACCCCCAGAGGGACATACATGATATAGTCCTTGCTATTGCAAGAAATAAATACCTGGATACCTTGGACGTCCCTTACAACCTCATGACTTAAAAGGCAATATAGAGGCTCGCACATCACCCACTCCTCCAGCCAATGGTAAGAGAAAACGCCTGGTGCTGCCTCAGATGAACCTATAGGACAGCGGACCTCTCCAACTCTCTTTTTTT